>MJUU01074043.1:0-19167 GCA_002080025.1 Modiolus philippinarum
GCACTGACATGCAGTAAGTGTTACTATCATGACTATTAAAATAACATCATCATGAAGGCCAATTATTTTACATGTATGGCTTATCATGTTATTGTAGGGTTTTAATTTATACACAAATAACTCTAATTTGAATCTACATATGTTTAGATAATAATTAATTATTGCTTAATTGGCATTTGACCAGTGTTGGGTACCCTGTCATCATTTGTCTTATTGCCGGTTATAGTTTAAAAAAAAGAAACTTCTGGGGAAATACAATCAGTCATGTTGAAATAAATGGAAGGTTTTGGATTGAATTTTTAGCTCACCTGGCCTTTTAGGCAAAATATTTTGCCATTAAAATATTAGTTTATACCAAGAAAATTAATATATGTTTAAAAAAAAAGCAGTTTTTCAATAATGTAAAATGATATTTCTAAATCTTAGCAATAAAATTCCGTACTTCAAAAATTATATAAATATCATATTCAATTTCATGAGTCAGTTGATATAATTGTATGACCATTTTGTTCTACACCTACATAAACATGAAGCAAACATTTAAGTTGTGACTTTTTGTCCACCAATGTAAAAATACAGATTGTGACTTTTTGTCCTGTGACTTTCTGTCCGTTTACCGTGTTTTTGACCTAATAAGCTGTCCCTTCATTTTTTCTTGACGTAATATTTTTAATTCAGATTTTTTGGTTTCAAGTTCTTCTAAATTGGCTTGTATATTTAATTCCAACCTTCTTATATCTTCAACTAATCGCTCTTCATGCTTGTTTTTTCCCGCTTTTTATAACTTGCATATGAAATTGATTTTCCCCTAATATCAAGTAATAAAGTTTCTAAAAAAAGTTGATCAGTAATAGTAAATTGTATATCATTACAATCTAAATCATTCAAATTTTCTCTGTCATAAATTAACAATGCATATTGTTCCTTTATCTGTTTTATAGTTTTTTTCATTAATTGAACATATACTGGATCATACAAAAGCGAATTATTAAATTTCCACAACCCTTTCCCTATCTTGAAATCTTGAAGTTTAAACTGTAGCACCACTGGTGAATGGTCAGATCTATAACTTGCTAAAATTTTTACATCTTGTATAAAATGGAAGAAACTCTGTGATATCAAATAAAAGTCAAGTCGTGCTTGCTTTATTGGATTACTCTTTCGCCATGTGAAACGCCTAAGTCTGAAAGGATCAATAAGATCATATATTTCTTTTAAATTTACTATTTTTCCTTTTGACCTGGGGTTATTAACATTACAGTATCAAGTAATTGGTCCTGTACTAAAATAAAATCTCCAGTGATCAGAATAGTTTGATTTCCAAAATCCTCAATTACATTGTTTATTTTATCAAAAAAATCTGGAGAATCCTGATTTGGACCATATAAATTAATAATTAGAGTAGTCTTTTTCCCTTCAATTTCCATGTCTAAACATAAAAGATTACCGTTATTATCTTTTCTTGTTCTGTTTATTTTGTATTCAAAATTATTCTTAATTAAAATTGCCACTCCTCTTTGATTTGATAAATAAGAATTAAAGATGCATTCTCCTCCCCATTCCCGCCTTATAACTGACTCATCTTTTTCTATAAAATGGGTGTCTTGTAGACAATAAATATTGCAAGATTTGGATTTCAGAAAATCAAACACATCTCTCCGCTTTTCCGGTAAATTTAAACCTTGACAGTTATACGAGACAATTTGTAAAATGTTTTTACTCATTTAGACACATTTTGAAAATACTTAGGAAGAATTTGATATCATATAAATGTATAGACCTCTGATATTTGTCTCAAAAATTGTCTGTAAAATAAATAATTCTTGAACAACAAAATTTACCTCAAACCATGTTCTTTCATAAGTTTTATACTCTGCCAATTCTTTTTCTATAATAAAACATAAAATACAATGAAAAAGTAAGTTTTTCAGCATGTTAGTATTTGCTGACCATAAAAACCAAATATAATTATCACACTCCTGAAGTATACCCACTCAATTGTTGACAAAACATGGAAAAGGGGAGGCAATTCAGTTTAGTTTACAGAATTTGAGTATTAGTTTAAAATATAAATATGTTATTACCTAACAGTGACATAAGTATAATTTAATCAATATATATTTAAGCTGTTTGTATTTCTTTACTTTTTATTCATATTGTGTTTAAAAAGTCATCTGTTTCATGTGTTAATATTCCTGCTTTCCACTGTAGTAATAGATTTCATAATTGTCATGACACATCATATAAAACTGATCATATCAGATCACCTTTCCACATTACATATCAACTTTCCCCAGGTTTTAGCTAATCATTAAAGCTTACTATATGAGCCAATGCAATATTGACAGAAATTTATGATCAGTAATTTTCTCAAAAGTCATTAATTTTTTTTTTTTGGTGAGGAGGGGGGGTCACTTTCTGCTTTTTATGGTTCTGATGAATTCATTGAGTCAAAAAATTGAGTAAAATATGAAGATATATTGAAATATGGGTCATCCTTAATAGATAACTATCATATAAATATGGGTCATCCTTATATAGATAACTATCATATAAATATGGGTCATCCTTAATAAATAACTATCATATAAATATCTGTAAATTTATCAATAGGAAACTATAAAAGGGTTAAAGGGATACTGGAAAATTGTCTTTCTAAGAGTAGTTTTGTTACCGGTGTGTGTTAATTGTAAAGCATGTCATACAGAGACATACATTACTTCATGTATACAGTCTATGTATCAATATCTTTACCATGCATGAGTGGTTAGTAAGCTAGCAAATATGGCTATAGCAAAGCAACAGCAAAACTAATAAACAAAAAATATACAAATAGACAGTAAAGGTAACAAAAAAAGACATGATATAATACAAGAAAACATAATGAAAACAGTCATTGCATCATTCAAAAATGAAATTGATTATATAAATTAAATATGGAAGTCAGTCAAGAGCAGAATTAAGTTAAAAAAGAAACAGCAAAAGGAAAAGAAATAATAATAATAAAAACTAACTTTACAAAAAAGAAAGAGGGAAATGCATATTCAAACTAATAGTTAGTCTAAATGAAATGAAATAATAATGAAAATGGAATAAAAAAAGATAAACACATGAAAACAAAGCAGAAAGATGAAAAGATTGAAAAATAAAATAAAAAAAGGAACAAGCATAAGAAGAAAAAAAAAAGAAAAAGCACAAAAAATAATACAAAAAGCATAACTAAAATCACACAGACATTATACTTACATATTATTTTCCTAAATTAAAGAGAAATATAGAAGATCATTATACACTATAGTAATATCATATTACATTAATAATAAGTACTACTTTATATTGATCATTAAAATGATAATTTATAAGTAAACAAGTATATATCCAAAGTTGGCAAATTTATTTAAACCCAGTAACTGTAAATATTCAAAAATTCCCTTTTTATAAAGGATTCATTTCCTTGCGTTTTTGCCACACATCTCTAGAGTTTAGACGCATTTCGAGAACTAAACGGACTCCTACTGCTCTTATTCGTGTTTTCAATTTCTCATTGCGCCTTATATGCTTCTTTTACCAGATCGCTACGGCATTCTTTCATACAAACAGGCAGATCATCGAGCATTGTTATTCGTTTGCCTAGTAACTGGCCTGCTTAAGACATAAATAATTGCTTATCAGAGTGATGAATGAATCGGATTATTACTGGATCTGGATGATTCTGACGATCTGATGAAGTATGTGCCCGTAGTGGAACCCTATGTACGTTGGCAATAGGGATCCCGTCTGCCCTTGCATGATCTATACCCAGATCAGTCGTCATAAACTGATACATACGGTCTACAATATTTTCTTCCTTACTTTGCGTCAGGCCATATATAAGGAGATTGTACTTTCGCTCATGTTTCTCAAGCAGAATATGCTGTTCTCGTAATTGAGAAAGCTTCCTGTCAATATCATCTTTGATATGCTCTAGCTTTTGTGTTTCTAATATATTAAGCTGCGTATCTATTGCCTGAACACCGAAGGAGTAGATCATGCTTTTTTCCAGAGCATACATTTTTAAACGGTTCATAATGCTACTTTTTTGTTGCGATAAAAGAGATACTTGACTATATATTTTCAATATGTATGTTTCTTTTTGCGTCACTGGTAAATATGATTCCCAGGTGCTTTGGCTTTAATTATTTGAATATCCTTACAATTTAGAGTAAAATAAAGTGTATAAGTATTCAAAAGTAGTAATATTTCTATTTTCTGTTAAAAGACATCAGCCATTTTTTTTTACCATTCATCCAACTCCTTCAAATCATGGTCAATTATAGGTTTAATCTGTAAATGACTGTCACGTGAATAGATGAATGATGTGTCATCTACAAAAAAGTCTTCCTAAAGTTACAAGATTTTGGGCAATATCATTGAGAGTTAGGGACCGAGTTGTCTTCTTGTATTGCCTCTATATAGCATTTTCATTTTTTGTGCCCCAAACGCAGAAAAAATGCATAGAGGTTCCCTTATAATATAGTCTGTACATATTTTTAAAATCAAACATAACTTGTACCAGAAAAGGCGTTTCCTCAAAATATATTTTGTATGGATGGGTTTCAAGGCATCAAAATGCTAAATCATTACCTTAAGCCAGTTTACGGTGCTTTTCTTGTAAAAAAGGTTCCTCTTATAAACTAGGCAACACATTTCATTTAACAACAAAAATATGATCATCTCCAAATTTCAATTTTCCATTATAGTTTCTATGGTAACGGTCATAATATTATAATTTAATCGTAGAGTTCTGTAATAAACTCCATTTTTTCACCCAAAATGTTTCTTTAATAAAAAGTACTGAAATTTGTTTCTGACTCCTCGTCTAAACATTTAAGGGTCTTAGATATGCTTCGAACAAGATCAGCATGGCGATTATCAATAAAGAAGAATAATAACAACGTCTAGCTACCGGATCATGGCTATGATCGTAGGCGAAACACAAAAGACTATCAAGCGAACATACATTGTCAGGGCATTATGATACACCCCTTTAAATGACGCAAGGGTTTCCTTTACAAACAACGTTATACATATTTCTGAACTCAATAAGATCTTGCAGCAGAAAACACTCAAAATTTTAATATTTTTGGTATAGTTTCAGTGGCAACGGTTGTAATTTTGAAATTTGCACTGCTTTACAACTTAATCTTGCATGAATAAAAAATCACAAACATCAAAGTTAATGGTTTGAAATGGACAAGAAAAAAAATTAAACTGTAACTTTTCCCACGAGGTTCTATAATAAAGTAAGTGAGAACCGAACAAAATAAACCACCCTTTTTAAACAAAATGAACTCTTTAAGGACCATTAAATGTGCACATCTAGACATACAAACATTGTATAGAGTGTGAAAATCTAGATTTTCTTGTTTCTGTGATATACTGCGTAAAAGTTCGTTTCGGTTAGAAAAGGGTGAAAATAACATAAGAAGAAACAAAACAAGCGGATATAGGCAATTATAATGACAAAAACAGTAAGCTTCGAACTTTGCCTTATAGATATTTCTGAAGTAAAATCATAACTTATTTTTGATTTGTTTTCATGAGATCGTTTATCTAGTTGAAATTTAAAATAGTTTATAAGTTAATGTTACATTACTCGCAAACTTTCGATAAGGTTTCATGAAGCTAGTGTTAATAATCTTTGAAATATAGTGAAAATGCCATTTATGAGATTCTTTTGGTCGAAATGTAACGTCTAGGAAAACCATTAGGAATTTTTTATCGATTGCACAAACTCTACAAAGTTTTAAAAGTGTAGGCCTAAAGTTTTGCACCAATTAATTAACATTTTTTGTTTTTATTTGAATTTAAAATTTTTCATACATGAGATATATGGAAGTAAATATAAATGCTATTGAGATAATATAGGTTCATGGAGATATGGAGTATAATTTATATATTTTCATTAGCATTCTGATATTGTATTTTAATCTGACTTTACTCTGGAATATTTTTGAGTTATTCCCCTCAGTATAGTATTTGTGATCGAAAATAAACTTATTATTGTTATCTTTATATTTATAGGGTATGTCTAAATCTGCTTAATAAATTTATCGAACAGTAGACCTTTTCCTTGTTAATGAGCCGACAGGAACTTCAAAACTGTATTGACACCTCCAGGATCGGAACCGTCAAATTAAAGAACTTGCCGGACAGATTGATATGAAAGCTTATTTGGGTCATTTTCGTGATGAGAAAAAAAATATTTAAGTCGTTCCCACGAGTTACAAAGTCGTCCCCAAGAGATGTGAAGTCGTTCCCACGAGTTGTTAAGTTGTTCCCGAGAGTTGTTAAGTCATTCCCACGAGTTGTGAAGTCGTTCCCACGAGTTGTGAAGTCAATCCCACGAGTTGTGAAGTCGCTCCCATGACTTCTAAAAGTCGTTCCCACGACTTCTAAAAGTCATTCCCACGACTTCTAAAAGTCGTTCCCACGACTTCTAAAAGTCGTTCCACGACTTTCTAAGTCGTTCCCACGACTTCTAAAAGTCGTTCCCACGACTAACTAAGTCGTTCCCACGACTTCTAAAAGTCGTTCCCAAGACTTCTAAAAGTCGTTCCCACGACTTACTAAGTCGTTTTCGGGACTTACTAAGTCGTTCCCACGACTACTAAAAGTCGTTCACACGACTTACTAAGTTGATCCCACGACTATTAAAAGTCGTTCCCACGACTTACTAAGTCGTTCCGACGACTTCTTAAAGTCGTACCCACGAGTTATAAAGTCGTTCCCACGAGTTGTGAAGTCGTCCCCACGAGTTGTGAAGTCGTTCCCACGAGTTATGAAGTCGTTCCCACGAGTTAGAAAGTCGTTCCCATGGGTTGTGAAGTCGTTCCCACGACTTACTTACTCGATCTTACGACTTCTAAAAGTCGTTCCCACGAGTTATAAAGTCGTTCCAATGAGTTATTAACTGTTGGCCACAGTATAAAAGGCTGGTCGGTCACTTTAGTAAGTAAGCGTGAAAGATTAATTCGCGGTTTTTTTATGGAATTTCATAACGTGTGTTGAAATCTGTGCGAATTTAGGCCCACTGAAAATTATTATTACGATGAAAAATTGACAACAAAGAATCTGACCCTTTTAGTTTTTTTTTCGAAAATGCATATTAAATTTAATAGTCATATTTAACACACTTGTAATTTTAATATAAGCTACAGGGAATGCACATGAAATTTTGTAATTGAGTACTTAAAATAGGATGCTTTCATTAATCACATAAGAATCAACATGTAGACTTCCAAAAGTTCAGTTTGCTTCTCTGTCAGTTTAAAGGCGGAAATACCATTAAATAAACCTATCTTTTACACGACCAAAAAAAGGGCAGTCGTATTATGGTTTGGCACAGTCACCGGCTTCGATGTCTGCGGACAAATGATTTGTTAGATGATGGATCAATGGAAAAGCATGATGTTTATTAGCACAAAGGAAAAGTTTAAATTTGTGGTTTGTTTCAAACCCGTTTCAGAATTAGGACCAAAGGGGCCAAATTGTATATTTTCACACATTGGCCTACAGTTAGTGGACGACCATTTGATTTCAGGGGCGGGGGTCTATGGCGATTTTGTAAATAAAGAAATTAATCTTGGTACCAGTGAAAAAATATAATAATTCTACTTCTCATGAAAATAAATAATCTAATTTTGATTTGAAGAATATATATTTTTGTTGCAAATGGAAATAAATAAAATGAGGCGACATTGATAAAAATAAGTAATTTGTTCGAGTTTTTCGTGAAAATAATTAAATTTCCAAGGCAAAATCGCCCAAGCCCTCCCCTGAAAACCCCTAAGGTCATGTTTTATCGTATTTTGATGGCTTTCTTTTCATTCACTGCTTCCAGTAAACAGGGGGTACACAGAGGCTAAACGGAAGAAAAGAACTTTATATTTTTATTTTTTCAGTGGGGGTGGATTTTGATGCATTTGTTCCTGAAGGTCCAATATGAAGTGTATTAACAGATAAATTAGATAATTGTCACCGATTAAATAACAGCAAAGGCTCAAAGGAGGCCAAACAGAAAAAAAAATCAAACTCGATTAATTTTCTCTCAGATTTTGGTTGTTTTATTCGTTACGTTCCACAACTTTTCGGTGTCCAACAAATCCAATTTTTGTACCAACATTTGTGCAAATATACTGCAACGCTTTGCGCAGCTCCATTTTATAGCTTAACGGCTTTTAGAAGTCATAGGAACGACTTTACAACTCGTTGGAACGACTTTAAGAAGTCGTGGGAACGACTTGGTAAGTCGTATGAACGACTTAAGAAGTCGTGGGAACGACTTCACAACTCGTGGGAACGACAATGCAACTCGTGGGAACGACTTAGTAAGTCGTGGGAACGACTTTTAGAAGTCGTGGGAACGACTTAACAAGTCGTGAGAACGACTTCACAACGCGTGGGAACGACTTTGAAACTCCTTAGAACGACTTAGTAAGTCGTGGGAACGACTTAGTAAGTCGTGGGAACGACATTTAGAAGTCGTGGGAACGACTTTGCAACTCGTGGGAACGAGTTGGTAAGTCGTGGGAACGTCTTTTAGAAGTCGTGGGAACGACTTGGTAAGTCGTGGGAACGACTTTTAGAAGTCGTCGGAACGCCTTCACAAGTCGTGGGAACGACTTTACACCTCGTGGGAACGACTTTTAGAAGTCGTGGGAACGACTTGTAGAAGTCGTGGGAACGACTTGTTGAAGTCGTGGGAATGACTTTACAACTCGTGGAAACGATTTAGTAACTTGTGGCAACGACTTAGCAACTCGCTGGAACGACTTTACAACTCGTGGGAACGACTTAGTAACTCGTAGGAACGACTTGTAGCAGTCGTGGGAACGACTTGTAGAATTCGTTGGAACGACTTAACAACTCGTGGGAATGACTTGATAAGTCGTGGGAACGACTTTGGAACTCGTGGGAACGACTTAACAAGTCATGGGAACGACTTTAATATTTTTTTTCATCATGAAAATGACCCAAATAAGCTTTCATAGATTGATCTATAAGACCGTATAGGTTGTGTGATTAGTTTCATAACAGTTATTTGGGTAGATTGTAGGATAATCTGTGACCTGATGTGTTGGCGTTTTATTGGTTACGTGGAATAACACTGCTTCTTTGTGTTGACTTAACCCAAGGTCGTGAACAGGGCTATACCAGAGGAACAGAAGTAGTCAGGGGAACTAAGGTTGATGAATGCCACTACACATGCACTGCTCAGGGCAGATCGTTTTGTACCAATTTTCAACAACAAACTACACATGCAAAACACGTTTAAGAAAAATGGATACAACCTTATCTGATCGGTTGAAGATCTTCAAGGCGTGGATATATTTTCGGAATTCTGTGGTGAACTCTTCTTTTATAAAGTGAAAGCGTCCAACTTCTTTATCATAACCCATTTTATAGCACGACGAGCAAAGAAATGTTCTTGAATGTGCTTTTTATTCTATGATCAGGTGGGTGTTGAACGCACTCAAAGTACAACAATAAACCTGTAGAATGCGGCGGGCAGTTGCAGAAGAAACCGTCGGCAAAAGGTTTTGCATTGCAGAATAACAACCACGCCTTCAGTACATCTTAAATCTGATTGGTTCGGAGATGCTACCACAGTCACTAAAATTGACAACATCCAGTACCAACAGAACGATCTTAGTCACCATTGGAAGGCCTCTAATAGCGAGTCTGGCTAGTATGGGCAGGAAAACATCCACCTTTTCCATGTCCTCCTGCAACAAGACTAATTAAAATAGAACATTTCTGTATTAGTTTTGTGATTTCTTGAACTCGGATGGTAGTGAGTAGCATCGTGTGTTCGTCTCCAGGGTTTTCGTCGGACAGACGGATAATTAATGATAAGCAATCGATATTGGCCACCCACTATAGTTTTTTGGCTAGACTTTCCGTCAAGTTCAAATCATATTCTTGATAAGTCACTAATTTTTACCCGTCGAATTCGGAGATTGGTGCAATACATTAGATCGTTTTAAGTAGACGATAAGTACACTAGATTCTTTGGGGTTTTTGAGAGGCTCGACACAAAGGAAGAAACTATAGATCGTGATCTTAAAATCACCACAAGGCTTTCAATAATGAGCTTTGCTCATCCATGGTTGTTACGTCAATGGCTCCTCGCAGTCCAAGAACAACAATAAAGCGTTGTTCCATTGCTTGATTTTACTATGTATTTGTAGAGACTTTGTCTCATTTACATTTATTCCATTTCCTTCCATTGTTTATTTAAGACTGGACTTTGTCTCTCCTGTTGTGTAGAGTTCGTAAAAAGATTCTCCGTGAGAGAGATGTATGCTTTATATATATTTCAGTTATGGTGTACTTTATCTTAAAAAAAAATCTCATATATGGATACACTATCATATTTTAAAATTTCGGTTTTATTTTTTTGAAATTTGAAAATGTTTTTCTCACCACCTGTTTATAATGCTTGTATTCCACTTTCTTTATAATGGAAAGTTTTCTTGCGGTTGAGTCGATGAGTGCCCTGTGGTGTATTTTATGTTGTGATATTATTCTGTTGGTCTTTTTGTCAAGCAGCGGATGATGGCGATTGTAAGAACACTTTGCCAGTTTATTTAATGTTTGTTGATGATCCCGCATTCATGGGTGCGAATGCATAGATGTAGCATTTCTCGAAATCTCGCAATGAATTCCGATTATAAAGGTGCTATGGACCGTCTTGAAATTACTATGAGTATGAAAAAGAAAGGAAATGGGGTAAATGTCAAGGAGACAACATCCCATATCCAGGTTAAAACGACCCAAAACAAAACATCTAGGGGTCACCATATGGTCTTCAACACAGTGAGGAACCTCACACCATATGAGGTATGAGCACAGCTCACTGTTGAAGGTTTTATGGTGACTTCATTCCTCGACGTTACATTACGAGCCCTGACCTTTGGACTCTTCAACAATAAGGTCTGTAAGTCTCGTCATTTGACACCGTGATTTCACGATAAAATTGAAATTTGAAAACGTTTCCCGCCAAAATATGACGTTTTCATATTATGACGTTCAAATAATTGTTTGAAACGTCACGTGTGTTTGTTAAAAATGTAACTTCCGGGTACAATTCATCTACCCGGAAGTTTCAAAATTGAACGAGACTTACAGACCCTATTGACACATTTTTGTCAGAGTTAACGTTCTCCCCAAAAGCACCTGGCCCCCTACTATATATATTATACAAACATGGCTATTCTGCTTTTGTAGTAGATACATGATTACATGATTCTACGGCATATAACAATGGTCAGAACACAGAAAATCAAAGCTTATTATTATGGAAGACTTCCTAATCGGGTTGTTGGAGTGGTGGAAATGATTGACATTTTGAAGTGTCGATGACTTATATTAAAATGAAAAGGATATGGAATAAATGCACATGAGACAATGTCTCTAATATGAGGAAGGTGTCTTTAAATGAATTTCCATGGCATAAGAACAAATGTTTAAGTTTTGCCCTGCTGGTGGACATCTTAGATTGGGTGCAGACCTATGCAATGGAGTGTAAGGACCATTGTGACAAAGCCGCTACAATCGGTCCAGTTGTTTCAGTGGAGATTCTTTGAATGAAAAAGGGGAGAGAAGGGATTTCCCAGAGGTGCCGTCCCTGTAATTCATAGTATTGAACTTGTTTTTTTTTTTAAATTGTACTACATGTTTATAGGGAGCATATTTCAACATAATTTTTTATCGGACTTTACATACTGGAATAACTGGAAGTAAAGGTAAAGGTAAGATATTGCTGGTTTTGAAGGTAAAGTTTGTTATGTTAGAGAAGCAAGTTTTATTTAATTATTTTCTTTACCCTTTTTACCCTTACGTATTTGTTTGTGGATGATATCTCAAATGTTAACGTTTTTACATGCCAAAAGCTGCTAGTAATTCATTTCGAGTTTCACCGTCAGCAATTTCTTATTTTGTAAACAAATGTGTTAATGCCTTTGTGTACATATGTTTGTATATTTTATTCATGTTCTTTGTAATTCTGTTTGGAAAATGTTAGAATTGTGTTTCTCTATTTTTTATTTTGTTTTACAAGTTTTGTTTTCTATGAGAGATGAAAGGTTAACAAAATATTCAACTTAGGGGGTCTGACATTTTTTTTTTGTTTTAAAATAGACATTCAGTCCCGAATAAAAGTTAACTGAAAACAAATATTCTTGCAAACACCTTCTTGCAATCAGACTCTACATAGAGAATATATATAGAGTATGGTAAAAAATGAAAATAAAAAAAGTGTACCTCTCAAATTTTCTGAAATAAGGGACCGACCATTTAAATTGAAAGCCGGGGGAACTATGATTTTTTCCCCCAAAAATATTTTGAAGCTGTTTTATGTGAAAACATATTTTGGCTGCCATAACAATAAAAAAAATGTTCTGAAGTAGGCTTTCTGTCCAAACTTTAGTTTGTTGATACAAGTGAATAAAAATAAATATTCTGTCAAGAAAAGCATACCGGTAACCCCCTTTCACGTTAAAGAGTTGGTTCCTTAATATTCTGGCTTTGCAAAATGACAAATTTGTCAGAAGCCCACGTTCTGCAATATCTCATTTTGTTTTTTTTTTACCCAGGTGAGTTAAAACAAAGAACAGAGGAAGAATCATCAGTAACAATAGGGTTATATTTGAGACATGCTTCAAAAAATACTTAGTGTTACCTGGATAAATTACAAAGCAGTGGAAATATAAATATAGTGTTGGTTTGCAAAGAAATTGGATTCATTGTATCCGAAATCCGAATAACCGGTCTTATTTTATTGGCAATGGCGATGTATGAGACCTACCAAGTCTGTTCGAGTCTCCTATAAATACATCCATTCAGAGAAAAAGATTCAAATTAACATTCAATTTTATTCATAATTCACGATCTCAACATGATATTTATCAACGGTTTTTGTTATCTCAGAATGCATTGCAATCTCAACAGCTCTTCAGTTCTTTGATTTTATGTAGTTGTCGGTACTGTACATTTCCGGCGTAGCAGACGCTTTGACAATTGACAATTTTCACAATCATTTGAGCATTAATATGTTTTAAAGCGTAATGCCATTTAATTTGAAAGTTTTCAGTCAAATATACACAATTATGGAAGCGCTAAAATTAAGAGCGCTGATATCCTAATTTCAAGGTAAGACATTTTATCATTGACACCACTAATTTCACCTTTGAGTTCACTGACATATTTTTGATAGGCATGCATGTGTGTTGTTGGCTAACTTAGCAACTTGACGCAATTAGTCATGACATCTTCGTTCGCCGCATTTGTTGATTTAATTTATTTGCTCTACGCTAATTTTCACGTTTGTATCAATCTCATGCAGTTGGCTTTATTTAGAACAAAAGTTAAGTGAAAGGATCGGGACGAACGCATATTTAACATGTTCTAACAAACACACACGATCATGGAAACGAAGTCGCCATGTTGGATGAATAGTCACGCGAGAGTCGGCGATGTTTGACGAAAGATTTGAACAGCTTCATATGAGATCTATTTATAGCTACGATCTATCTATAGCTCTTTTTTGCCACGTTTCTACCACAAAGAGCGAGCTTCGCTCGCTTATAAATACATAGCAAAACCAAGCAATGGAACAACGCTTTTATTGTTGTCGTTCATTTTGAAGTGATCATGAGGCTTTCAACAATGAGCTAGCAACAGTGCATCTTTTCCAAATCTTTTAACTTATAGGAATTGTATTCTGCTGCTTATGACGTGTTTCAATATGATTTGTATGGATATCAACAACTTCAATGCATTTTTAGCTCACCTGGCTATAGGCAGGGTGAGCTTTTGCCATCACTTTTCGTCCGTCGTCCGTCCGTCCGTCGTCCGTCGTCCGTTCGGCGTAAACTTTTCATTCAAAGATCTTCTTCTCTGAAACTACTGGGCCAATTAAAANGTTCCCTGCAAAAAAATTGTTTTTCAGATCCGCGCGATATCCAAGATGGCCGCCAGCGGGGATCATAGTTTTAACATTGGAGCCTATGGGAAAATACTTTCAAAGATCTTCTCCTCTGAAACTACTCGGCCAATTAAAACCAAACTTGGCCACAATAGTCCTTAGATGGTCCCCTGCAAAAAAGTTATTAATTTTCAGATCCGCACGATATCCAAGATGGCCGCCAGCGGGGATCATAGTTTTAACATTGGACCCTATGGGAAAATACTTTCAAGAAAGGTAACTGTAGAACTGCAACCAAATCCAAAATAGCCGCCAGTCTGGAATATAGTTAAACTTAAGATAAAATAACATCAATGTCTATTAACAAATGTGAAAATAATGCCTTTAAAACATTGGGATTATTTTAACTGCATATGTCAGTTGTGACCCAGGTGAGCGATACAGGCTCTTGAGAGCCTCTTGTTTAATGAAAGCGTCGAATGTTTTTTAATCCACATTTTCTCTTTTAGACTACTTTTTACAGAATGAGATGACAGCTTTTTCAATGACTTTCCGGCAGTCTTTGCAAATGATTTTTGAAGGAGGACAATATTTGGGTCCTTTTTGGGTCCTCTCGGCCCTGGAAGATGTAGACGATGGTGATGTTAAGGTTGTAGTTTTATTTGTTTTTGAAATCTAAACAATGATAAATATTAAACTGTCAACATAAAATTACACATATTTGGGATATTTTACGAGCTTTTGATATACTTAAACGGAAAACTGGACTTCAATTTGCTTAATTATTCCAAACTAATAACTTGGATTGATTAATAAAACTTGAAAACACAAAATAATCTTGATTTTACAAATATTGAAAAGAAAATTAAAATTCTGCAAAATTACTTTTCTTTAAAGATCTGAAACCCCCTTAAAAATGAACATTAAAAAGCTACAATTTAGTGCAATCACACGTTATATGTGATCAAAATATTTGACATGCACTCTAATTAAAAATATTGAATTGTCATAAAATTTCTTGAATATCAAGGCAACAATCTTGCATGAAAAACATTTGATTCTAAAAATGTGAAAAAATTTCATCAATTGGTTGGTTGTACTTTTGCAAATTGATTACATATTCCTAGATTAAAGTAGTCATTTTTATATTATTTTTACAATAAGGTTGACTAATAAGAAAAAAAAATTACACCCCGCTTGAAAAGTGGGGGTAAATAGTGATGGGGTTGTCCGTCCGTTACACCTGAGGGTACCCATCTCTTATCCGCTTCTACTCCCGAACCACTGTATAGATTTTCATAAAACTTTAACACAGTCTTGATGACATAATGCAGATATGCACCTCTTATTTCAGAATTTGATTTGATTGATTTTTGGGGTTTCCCATAGCAAAATATGGACTTGGCCATTACATTACAAGTGGGTACCCATCTCTTATCTGCTACCCCTCATGAACCACTGAATAGATTTTCATGAAACTTTTACACAGTCTTTGTGACACAATGTACATGTGTACCTCATATTTCAGAATTGGATTTGTTGATTTTGAATTTCTGGAATCAAATGGGTGTGTGGGGGTATTTACTAGTGAGCTTTGCTCAGTTTTTCTAATTTTAAAATGGCTTGAAGGTTATGTGAATGGAGTAAAAAAAAAACGAATTGAGGCCCAGTTTTATATTTCATTAACTTTCATTATTAGGAAAAAAGGAAAAATATATGCAGACCCTTAAAAATGTCCTTTTTCTTCTCTGGGGTGTTCACCTGTTATCGCTGTTTCTTTTTGATTGTATTGAAAAGGTCAAGCGAGTGGCAAAAGTTTCATTTCAATGAGATGTACTTTTTCACCGAAAGCCGACTTCTGCAGACTGGCTGCAAAGACAGGAGCATTGCTGATGATTAATTTACAGTTTTACACGAATGTGTGGTAGATTGTAAAACGACTGATTTGCCACTGTCCTTAGATGATTTTACATTGATTCCAACTGATCAAATAAAAAGAATTGTCAATCAATTATTCTACAACAAAATCTATGTGGTCCACCATCAATCAATCAAGTGTAAACTGCGTTTCTGTCACTGCAGGCAGCCTTTCAGACGTCAAAAAATACATTTCTGTATGCTTTAACATGTTTTCGGTTTATTGGATTTCCAAATATTTTGGCTTGATCTGCACTGATGAGACATAAGTTGTCGAAATGAGCACATGCAGAAAATAAATTAACGGTATCTTCGGTATTTTGTTATTTATATTGAAACTTTTGCCACTCTCTGGACCGTTTCAATATGTTACGAACTTTTTTGCCCAGTATTTGATTACTGTTATTAGAAGTCAGTGTTATATAGTCTCTTTAAACCGAAAGGCTATTACATTTGGCAAAACTAATTCATTTTCGTGTTCCACCATGCTGTTATTCATATTTTTTAGCTTTTGAAAGTGTTATGAAAGGAATACACACAACACACATTTGTCATCAAATTGTAAAAATGAATAATCTTACAATACCTTTTTTCTTACTTCTAATTAGTCTACTGTATTTTTGAACTTCCCAATTACTTACTTTTTGTAAATACTCTACGTTGATTACACAGAACTGATTACTAATGGAATATATCAGATTTCAAATGAACATTTGAATTTTTGTGAAATACATGTATAATATTTCAGGTATATTTTCAATTCGATATAATTATCAATAATACTGCACCACCACCTGGTTGTTTTTATTCCCCAATGTACTGATAATACAGTATACACAGAGTACCAGCAGATATTGCGGGGGGGGGGATGGCGCAAATATGCTGAGGTGGGGGGTTGACAGTTTTTGCATTTGTCTGGAGAAAAGGTAAGTTTGCACATTATTCGAACGCAATAATGTAATTATGCTATATACCACGGAACCAAGCAATGAATAGGCTACACGAATTTTACCTTTCCAAAATGTATATGAATGATTTTACTTGTTCATATATAATTAAAAATGTAATTTCACCAAGACTTTGTCACTCAAAAATATGTGATATCAGCGATGCTCGAATATTTTACATTGTATGTATGATCGGGGGGAAAGTCATATATCTTAGCGGGGGGGGGGGAGCAGTGGTTATAGATTTTGCTTTCTTCCTAGTAATAATATGTTTTCGTGACATATTTTGCTGCGTCTTTGATGCTAAAACCTTTTTCAAACGTGTATTGACTTCATGTGTCGCTTGTTGCAAAGAATTACCCGATAATTTCGTCAGAGGAATACAGCTTAAAAAAATCTTAAGTGGTGCAGGCATGGGGCCAATTACATTGCAATGTAATGCATTATATTACAATTACATTTGAAAATTTAGCATTATATTACAATAAGAATTACTTCAATTTTTGAAAGTAATGCATTATATTACAATTACATTTGAAAATTTATCATTATATTACAATAAGAATTACTTCAATTTTTGAAAGTAATGCATTATATTACAATTACATTTGAAAATTTAGCATTATATTACGATAAGAATTACTTCAATTTTTGAAAGTAATGCATTATATTACAATTACATTTGAAAATTTAGCATTATATTACAATTAGAATTACTTCAATTTTTGAAAGTAATGCATTATATTACAATTACATTTGAAAATTTAGCATTATATTACAATAAGAATTACTTCAATTTTTTAAAGTAATGCATTTTATTACAATTACTTTACAAAAGTAATGCATTAAATTACACATGACATTTTTCAAATTTTATCAAGAAAAGAAACGATTAATCATGTATTTACAATTTATATATATTGAATACTGTGAATATGTATATGTAACAGGAAAAAGACCAAATGCAATCAACATTTTAAAACTGATAGTATTGCAGTATTGCTTCTCTTGAAAATGAAGCAGATTCATTAAAATATTACAAGTGCAAGATCCACCCTTCTAGTTGAAATTTCTGTACTTGTGTTTGTTGGTGCATTTATATGTAATTAATATATTATCTCTTTTTCTATGTATATGTAGTTTATATTTGTTCTCTTTTTTCACACTTTTTCTTGGACATTTTTGAAACTTAAAATTAAGCCTTATTAAGGGTTGGGGGATATAACTGTGGGCTTATTCACCCTCACTGTGCTAAGTTCATGTGATCTTCCAAAATTTTATACACACTGTATGTGGTTTTTGAGAAAAAAAAGTTCAGTTCAGTTCCCTATACATAATACATTCATGGTTGGTTTTTTATAACTGACACTTTAATTAACACCATTTAAAGCCATAAATCCACTTGTCAAAGGAAATGAATTAATTCAAATGTAAACTTATTAAGAGTTTTACATGTGACAATCATTGATCTTTGAACTAATTATACTTTGATCACTAGATGCTTGTGTTTGTTTTGTAAAATAAGAATTGCAAATTTTCAAAACTAAGAATTAAAATTAAATGTTTTTCATCATAAAATTTCTGAAATCATTCATTCAACAATATTTGTTTTTACTGTTTTATACTTTTAGGTAAGCTGCAAAGCTGGCAGATATAATAGAAAAACAATGTTCAAAATTTACACGTTCCAATACTTTTCACTAACACAAAATTTTTATATTGAAATGCTTTACCCAAAGTTTCAAAGTAAAAAAAAAGTAATGCTATGTAATGCCATGTAATGCTTAAATTACAGGCATTTTTGAAATGCAATGCATTATATTACAATTACATGTAATGCTAAAAATGGAGCATTACACATTACATGCATTACTTTGTAATAATGTAATGCATTACAGTGCATTACAATTACAAATTAGCATTACCCAATCGCAGCCTGAAGTGGTGTATAAAAGTTGTATGTGAAATACACATTCAGTCACTGGTGTCTTTCTTGTAGACTGCATCGTGTTTTGCTCTCGTCCAGGTGCATTCTCTCAAACAGTAAAGCAAAATATATAAATGTGCTTTCCCCCGCAAAGATATTTGACTTTCCCCCCGGTCACACATACAAAAAATGAGAAATATTCGAGCAACGCTGATATCACATATTTTTGGGAAATAAAGTATTGGTGAATTTTTTTTTAATTAATTATAAATGATAGGTGATAAGTATATATATTTTTGAAAGAAACTAGTACTATATAATAGATTATAAAAATTATGAAAGGTATGTGGATTGGATTTTAAACAAATAATTATAAAAAAGTTTAAGAGTATTTACAGAATGAATAA
>MJUU01074043.1:19772-34051 GCA_002080025.1 Modiolus philippinarum
TATCCTTGGACCCTTTTGTAGACATGAGAAATATTTTCAAAGAATTTGGAATTAGGGGTCCATGAATTTTTTTCATTTTTCATTTTCTCCGATTGGATATGTAACTGTCGCATATAGGCTTTTATTGTCGATATGACTCCATGATATATCAGAAAATTTGACTGTAAATTATACACTACTTGAAATTCTTGAAAAGACATCAAGTTACCTTCCTCATTAAGAAGATCATTTATTAACCAGATACCCTTTTTTGACCAGTCCCTGTAAAATATTGCCCTATTATCAATTTTAATATTTTCATTTTGCCATAAATTTTCTAAAACAAACTCCTCTTCATCTTTGGGTAAAATATTCTTTTTTAATTCATTCCAAGCATTGAAAACATCTTTCCAAAAGGGATTTCTTAAGCATTTATTTGTTCCACAATAAGAAATAGTATCAGTGTCCAAATTTTCAGAGTAGGAAAGTAATGTGTTTAATTTAGAGTTATTCTTAATATATCTTCTTATCCAAGTTAATTTCAGTCCCTTTATATATTTTTCAATATCTAACATCTTCAGGCCTCCAAGTTTATATTCTAAAGATAAAGTTTCTCTTTTCACCTTATCTGGTTTATTGTCCCATATGAATAAAAATAACCTATTTATGAATTGTTTCAGTCTATTACTATTTGGGTTCGGTAAAGTTAAAAATAAATGGTTTAATTTTGAAATAATCAAAGATTTTATCACTGTTATCTTTCCAATAGGTGTTAATATTCGATTTGACAATATTTTAAGAGTATTCTCTATTTCTTTAAGTTTTGGAACATAATTCAAATCTTCTATTTCATGCAAATTGACAGAAAAGTTAATACCCAAGAGTCTTAACTTGCTGGAACCCCACTCTAGTCCCCATTTTACACATATTGTGTCATGACTAAATTTTTTCTTACCAATCCACAGTACCTTAGTTTTGTCAAAATTCATGCGGAGACCAGACATTTCAGCATATTTTTGTAAAATACATAGAGACGCATCCAAAGATTCAGGTGAACCATCAAGAATAAGAGAAGTATCATCGGCATATTGAGATATAAGAAATTCTGTATCATCTATTGTTATTCCTTTAATATCATTATTATTTCTGATTAAAATTCCAAGAATTTCCGCACACAACAAAAAAATATAGGTGATAAAGCATCCCCTTGTCTGCAGCCTCTTTGAATTTCAAAAAAATCTGATAGGTAACAATTTTGAGTGACTGAAGATTTGATATTAGTATAAAATGAAGCACCAAAGGTAAAGAAACTAAGGATTTGTTCAATAAATGACCATGATATTGAATCAAACGCCTTTTCAAAATCAATGAGGAGGAGAACACCCGGTATATCATTTCTTCTGTATAGCGGAGTAAATCATAAATAAGTCTAATATTTTCCCCAATATAGCGACCTGGTATAAATCCAGTTTGACCATTATCAATAATTTGTGGTAGAACCAGTTTTAATCGTTCTGCTATACAGCTAGATGCAAGTTTGTAAACTGTATTAAGTAAACTTATTGGACGCCAATTTTTCATATATTGCTTTGGTTTATCACCTTTTGGGATACATGTAATAATTCCTTGTTTCTGGGTTACTGACATTTCTCCCTTATTATATCCATAATTTATAGATCTGAGCACAAACCTGCCTAAATCTCCCCCCAAAAATTTAAAAAATTCACTTGTGTAACCATCCGAGCCTGGACTTTTTCCATTTTTCATTCTCTTCACAGCAGATGTTAGTTCTTAATAAGTAATTTCACCTTCTAGAGACTGTCTCTTTTCATCTGTCAATACTTTAATATCAAAATCTTTCATCTCGTCATATAAATTAAAATTATTTAAATTTTCAGATTTTTTATATAATTTTTCATAATATTTTTTTGCTTCATCTAGAATATTCTTTTGATCAGTGATAGCTGTACCTTCATTGTTAACAAGTTTTGGAATTGTTTTATTTACAAAATTTCTATTTTCTAAGTTGAAAAAAAAACTTGAAGGTTTTTCTCCCTCTTCAACCCACTGTATTTTTGATCTTACATAAGAACCTCTCATTTTTTCTTGTCTTAATATTTTTAATTCAGATTTCTTTGTTTCAATATCTATTAATAACTCATTTGTTAACTCCCCACTCTCTAAACTTTGGATATCTTTTATCAACTTTTTTTCATTTTTATCTCTTATTTTCTTTCTAAAGGATGCGTATGAAATAGTCTTACCTCGTATTTCTGTTAATAATATTTCTAAGAAAAGTTGATCATCAATCATAAATTGAAGATCAGCATTATCTATTTCATTTAAATTTTGCCTATTATAGACCAAAGAAGCATACTGATATTTTACTTGTTCTATTACATCTTTTACAGCTTGTAGATACTCTGGTTCTTGTAAAAGTGCATTATTAAATTTCCATAATCCTTTACCAATGCTGACATCATTTAACTTGAATTGTAAAAGAACAGGTGAATGGTCAGATCTATAACTATTAAGGGTCTTTATGTCAAGAACACTTTGAAAAAAATTCTGAGAAGTAAAAAAAAAATCTAACCTTGCTTGTTTAAAAGGATTAGTTTTTCTCCATGTATATCTTTTCAAGTCAGGGTGTAATTCTCTAAATGGATCTATTAGATCATACATTTCAACCATATCTAGAACTTTTTCTTTTGCTTTTGGATTGTTCACATTTTGATAATTATATGTGTCAGAATCTTGATTTAGAACTAAATTAAAATCTCCATTTATAATTAATGTGTGATTGTTGAAATTTTCAATTCAATCATTCACTTTTGAAAAGTACTCTGGTGAATCATTGTTTGGTCCATACAGTGTTACTAAAGTGATTCGTTTTCCTTCTATTTCTATATCAATACCTATTAAATTACCTTCGGTGTCTTTTTTTTATTTTGTAAACTTTATATTCAAAATAATTATTTAAAAGTATTGCAACCCCCCTTTGGTTTGAGGAATACGAATTGAATATACATTCTCCTCCCCATTCATTTCTTATAAAAGGTTCATCGTTAGTTGTAAAATGAGTATCCTGTAAACAATAAATATTTAAACTTAACGATTTAAGATAATTGAGTACGTCTCTCCTTTTTTCTTTTGAATTTAGACCTTGGCAGTTGCTCGAGACAATTTGAAGACAGTCACATTTCTTATTATTTTGTTACCATACAAGTATATGTATAGTTAGAAAAAGGAAAAAAATATTATCAAACTCAAATGTCTCGAACAAGTGTACACAAACAATATTAACGTATAACATGCATGTAGTCATATAGTCTGGTCTCCACAGCATTGTCAAAGTGCCTGTTTCCAAGTACTGATATATATATGAATAAAAGAAGATGTGCCAACAACAATGAAAATATAAATAAGATAAAAGAAAGTATATGATTATTACTATTAGATAAATATAATTGAAAAAAAAATAACAACAATATATAAAAACAAATATTACCCACTGTATATGCTATTTAGTATCCAACAGATAGACAAGGGATGTAAGAGGGATAATCCATACTGATTTGACATTGTTTTCTGATAATTTATACTTACCTCCCTTTTATTATAAGAAATAAGAAAACCAAACAGACAAAAATTGTAACGGATTCTTAAAACCGAAATGATGAAGGTATAACCTGCATATTTTACTGCTAGATTAGATATTACTTTCAGTCCCATACAGAATTTTAACCACAAATGCACGAACAGGACTTTGAAATTATGTAAAAAGAGAGATAATAGAAATTTTTCCCGTTTCTTATTTTCTGACCTTAATAATAAGAAACTAGTAAATGATGTAAAATCATAAGAATTGTTTTAAAGCTTTTAAACTGTAAATCTATTTATTATCTCGGCTGAGTGTGATTTCATTATTCAGGTAAAAGAAAATTGAAATTCAGGTTTGCATTGCATATTGACATATTATTCTAAGTTTCAGAAATATGTATACTAATTTCATGCAACTAAAATCTTATATTATAGCCATTTTTAACTTAACTTATATATATACATACATTAAAGGTACAATAAGCATGCACAATGTAAAATAAGTAAAAGCAATAATGAAATAATAGCTTGCAACTAAAACATAAAGCAAAAGCAAAAGAAAATGAACACATGCATATGAAACTATTTTAATTGCTCTAGCAATAGGTTCAAACAATTTGTTCTGTGATATGGGGTGGTATTGGTAGAATTACCACAATCTTACTAGGAATTGAACATTTTTTAATATCTTACTTTGGGTGATACATGGTAAGAGATGTTTACAATTAAATGAAGTTGAAAGCTAATAGTCGAACTTAGATAGCGCATTGTAACTTTTGTAATATTTTTTATTATTTTTTCCCAAGAAAAGATAAAGTTGAATCATAAGCCGCATATAACTTGTCTTAAACAAACTCATTTTGACATCACATATTCACCAATGACCTTTAAACAGCTCAAAAAACTTACTTCAGCTCTAAAGGGGAGAGGGGCTGATATTTTTTTTTNATGCATTCTCTATATTGAATCGAGCTGTTTATTATATATATTCATAAAATATCTTGATATCATGAGACCTTACACAAGAGTTTATAAATCTGCTAAAATCAATAGTTTAAATCATGCATATATTATAAGTTTTTCTTGTATTTCTGAAATTTCATTATATATATATACTATTTAAACTTAAACAGACATCAATTAAACAAGAATAAAGAACAATAACATTTTTAGTTGCAATATGGAAAGTGGACCATAACAAGGATATCTCTTCACAACAGAGCATATTGACCTTGGACTAAGCCCTCGATTTTAAATTCAAGTCAGGTGTACAGAGTCAATGTGTAGATCCCCCCCCCATTACAATCATGATATATGCATTTAATAATAACTAAACAACCAGTTTTTAAGCAAAAAAATTATAAGCATGTAGTCAGCTTAAAATACAGTATAAAGCAACAGAAAAACAAGCAAGCTTTTTGACTGATAATTACCTTTACCTCTTACATGTATTTCCTATAAAAATATCAACAAGATTAATTATGATTAAACATATTTAGCAAAGTTATAACGTGCATAATTATTCAAATTTCACTATATATATATAAATTTATATTTATAAACAATTTTAAAAAATATTTGTCATTTCTTGTTCTCAACTAGTCTTTTAACAAAACACAGAAGAAATAGATATATAAAATTATATAAAAAATCACAAATCAAAGTGACATAAAAATTATGCACAACTGAAATCTTGGCGGATGACCCAGGCATCCTTTGCATTCAAGCGAGTTTCTAAAATAATGTGAGTGCCCCTATCTTTTATTCTTGTTTGGAGCTTCTCCTCCTTTCTTATTGTATATGCAACTCGTGCGAGATCTAATCGTGCTTGTTTCATTTTTACTGGCAAATCATCTACCATAATCATTTTTGTTCCAGCGAGATTATGCGCATATGACATAACGAACTGTTTGTCAGCATATTGAATAAAGCGCACTATTATAGGATCTGGACGCTGTGGACCTGTTTGTTCCTGAATATTGGTGAAATTGCATTTTTAATTATATATATGAAAAAGAAAGGAAATGGGGTAAATGTCAAGGAGACAACATCCCATATCCAGATTAAAACGACCAAAAACAAAACATCTAGGGGTCACCATATGGTCTTCAACACAGTGAGAACCTCACACCATATAGTAAGCCCTAAATGGCCCCAAAAAGGTAAAAAAGTGAATAAATCAATGGAAACAAAACACATCAAATAACCCAAATATCAAGAAACTAAAATTTTATAAGAAGACAAGGACAAGCCAATGACCAACATATTCCTGACTTGGGACAGGCGCAAAAATTGTTGAACTCGTTTTCTTGGATCCAAACCCTCCCCCTATGTGTGGTGAATGACTAAAAATAAATAGACAAAAAGACTCACAGTAAAAAATGAAACTAGAAAAAAGTCCAACTTATCAAGACGAGTACCCTTACAATGAAGTACATAAAACATGAAGACAATACACACAGGTACTGCCCGGACAAATGCTCGCAGTTACTGACAGCTAGCTGAGGACATAATTTCCGTTGACTATGATATCAAGCCTTCTTACATATGAAATTTCAATTGAAATACTTCTAAATAGATTTGGTATAACAACATCATCAATTATGAAAGAAGAGCATGGTATTGTGCAATGCCAAATACAGCCAATATGAAAAATTGTTTAAATTTAGTTATGGTGTAAAGCATTTAGGAGATGATCAATATTTTTGCCAACAAAAACCAGAAGTAAAGATTTAACAACAATGTTGTATTTATATCCTTTATGAATAAGTTTGTTCAACGGATTAATAAGTTTGGAAGGACAATTTTTGAATTTATGCGCTTTGTAAATGATATTGCCATCTGTTTTAGCCCTTGCGAAAACCTGGCGTCATACGAGAAAAGAAAGAGAGATCAGCTAAAAGTGGCACGTAGTTAGTTTCCATGAGTATCCCGATTGTATGATGAAAAACGCGGCCTTTTGAATTTGTAGAGACTCTGTCTGACGTGCATGTACTCCATATCCTTTCATTGTTTACTATTATAATTATCAATTTCCTAATCATGGGACAGGAAACGTTTTCACCTACGAAGCCAATCGGACTCACTTCTAATAGACTAACAATCCTCGTCAGCCTTAGCTTCTTATATCAAAATCATACAGATATCAATAGACATCCGAATTATCTGCATGAAATAATAAAAAATAATTCACACTTGTCCCCAATGAAAGATAGTTTGAAGTAACCATTTGACAAAAATCATTTAGTTAAGATTTTCGGATAATGGTTAAAATAGACTCACTACAATACACTTGTGATGCCTGTTTTGACTGCACATGGAATTGACTATTTTAATTAAGGGGACGACCATTTGATTCTGANGGGGGGGGGGGGCTGGCAATTTCGGTCGAGCCAGATTATTTCTTTTCAAAATTTTGCCGGCCAGAATATTTATTTTTCGCCGCTGTGCGGCGAAAATATTTATTTTCAATAACATAAAGTACCATAGATTCTAAGGTCAGATTATTTATTTTCTTGGGTGTGCAGGCCAGGTTATTTATTTCCAACTTTTTAGGGACAGAATGTTTATTTACAAAATCTGCCAGACCCCCCACCCCTCAGAATCAAATGGTCGTCCCCTAAGTAACAGAATACTGCTAAAGTACAAAATAAAAGTGACAACAAAAGTCCGAATCGATCAAAGGAAGAGACTAGTAAGGAAAATCCGTATAACATTCGACAAAATCAGTGAAACACAATCCAACACAGAACATTTTTGGCAAGCCGTCATATTCCCGACTTGGAACGGGCATTTTATAAATAAAATGGTTTACAATAAAAACATTATTTTGCTAAGTAAGAACATTTCCCCGAAAATGCATTGCTAAATTTTTATCACCAGATAAAGTTTTAACATACCCAAATTGATCTCATCTCAGCTATAGAACATTTAACATGGCTGTCTGTAAAATTAATCAAATACAATTAGCAAATCAAGACAGACCATCATTTTAGTTACATTGTAAGCTTATTGATTTCGTTTTGATAATATCAGTTTTTTTCACATATTTCGATGTATAAATTCTCCTTAATTTGATCTGCACTGAAGAGACATAAGTTTCTCTGACAATCTGCAGTGTTTCTGGCTGTAGTTGTTTAAATGGCTATCAATATGTGTGATGTAAACACACAGAATTAGACGCATGAATGTCGCTAGAAATTTTAATAGAAAAGGATTAGAGGAAACGTACATAGAAGACAAAAAAAACATTATCATGGCTTAAAGAGCTACCATGATGTAACAAGTAGAACATAGTGAGCTCTTTAACCAATAGTAATAAAATACCTTGATTTTTAATTGCAAGCAATATCCGATGTCACCCCAGACGACCAATGCGTCATTCCACCTCAACCGCAGCCTCGAAATCTACCTCAATTTGTTGAAATCGGACATAGTCGAACTTATTACGTATTTTGGCGAACATCTTTGAAATGACAGCCATTTTGAAAAATGTATTTCAAATGAATTCCTTCCTCTTATCTTATTGCACTTTCACACAAAATATGAACATATTCTTCAAAACAATTTCTGAGATATTGAATAGTCAATTTTTGAACGTAAAATGACGGCCATCTTGGAAATGGCAACCATTTTGAAAATTTTAAACACACAGTATTCAACTTCAGATAGTGAATCTTGGGATTCGAAAGAAAAGATAATAAAAACTTAATGTTAGAAAAAAAAGTTCAAAGATGGAAAAAAGTTGCATCGTGAAAAAGTATTAAGTTTTCGGAACCATCATACGAACCAAGCACACCTACGTGATCTATGTATTAGCTCTTAATCAGAAAAATCATTTCTGCATGGGCTTTTGTTTCAAAGGAGGCAACAAAGACTTACATATCTCACTATATGCTAAATCTGTCTTTTAATACATTGTTATATATGTTACAACACATTCAAAAGATTTATGCTAAAAGAACGGGTGCGTTTCAGTATGAATGTATCATTTAACAGACTCTGCAAATGACTATATTGACAATTATAGTCCCAAAGTGCAGATAAAATAATGTTTAATTTCATAACAATCATACATATGCTTCCTAATTCATAAACGTTTCCATTTTTATAGATTCTCCGTTAAATAAATCTTATAAGAATGGTTCGCATCTGCCTACAGATCAAGATGGTATAAAGAGACAAATCAAAAGATACTGATTAAATTGTTAGGCTTGTCACTGACGTCAAATGAAAACTTTGCTTATTCTGGTAGAGGACATTTGGGATTCGTTATATTACTACTGAGGAAATAAAGTGGTCTACGTTTTGCATTCAATGACTATCAACTAAATACACAATTATATGGATGCTCCGTTTATTGAAACATTGACTCTAATACTAATAACACAATCCTACCAACTTTCATATTGATGCTATATAGATATTAAGAACTGATTTGTCATCAAATAATCTGAATTTTGAATGTCTACTTGGCTGTCACTGATATTATCGTTGTCTGTATACTTCTGGCATCGTATGATTAGAAACTATCAATCCTTATTGAGACAATATATTTTGATGCTATTCCTGTGGAATTTTTACCTGTTGCTTAATTTTTTTCAAAGAGTCGTCCTTTTTGGTTTTACCTCGTATTTGTAGAAACTTGTCTAATGTGCATTTACTGCATGTCTTTTCATTGTTAATTCCGTAAACCAAAATAGTATCCTGTGAAATAAGTTTCAAATGGAACAAATTTTATTGATTTATCTATGAGATTTATTCCGTCTGGAGATTATTTCACCAGGTGAGCAGTAGATACTTTCCAACTGGAGATTATTTCACCATGTGAGCTATGAAATGTGTTCCATACGAACTCATTTCACGGTGGATACTATAAACGTTACAATTCTTGGTTTGCTATTTCTGTACAGTTGGTACATTTCTAGATATTATTCCTTGCTTGCAGTTGTCTTTAGTTTGTTGAATTGTGTTTCTTTGTTTTTTAATCGTTTTGATTTTGTATCTTTCTACATTTTTGTTCCGTGAATGTAGTTTTCTTTACCATGTAATACGTTTCGTTCAGATTAAATGCTTAACTAGACTTTGCTTGAATAGACAACGACCAGTCTGCTTAAATGTCATGGCTAGTATTAATGAGTCGGTGTGATTACTTATACATATCGTCAGTATGTGTTGTATGCAAGGCAACAAACCTTGGACCAAATGGTGTTTCCGAATTGGTTGTAAATACAATTTATTGAAAGACTGAAAACTCCGAGTATGACAACTCATCTGTTCATGCTATACAACGCAATTCCAATTTTTACCTATTCAGTTTGTACTTTTCTGTGGATTTGGTACGTTAAGGAGTATATCACATGTGAGTTTTCCATTTCTGTAGATTAACAATTTTTTATATTTAAACTTCAAACTTTCACTCATTCGGACAAGATTGTTTACATACTTAACAAGCTATCCCATATTTTCTAATTTTTCTATAATAGATATTGTATTTTTTTCGAAATAATAAAAGTGAAAACAAACACACTGAGATGAAAAGACTATTTAAAGATGAACCCCCATATCCCAATACAAATATAATGTTAATATAATTTCTCGATGCGATTTGGTAGCTGTACCACTGGATTGCAAATCAAAATTGGTTCAATATTTGATTTTTTAAAGCAATAGTATCATTAATTTTTCATTTCAAATACACATTTTACAAATAAAAATTAATTTTGGATTTATAAAAGTTTTTGAGTTAAGAAAGGTTCCTAATAGTTTAGCGTTAAACGTCATATCCCATCAATAATAAGAAAATCAAGCACAATTTCTATCAGATGACTTCAGACTCAATTTTACAAAGTAATTGAAATTGGAGTACAGTGCCAGATTTATCATTCATATTAAAATAATAAAATACACATGTTTCAAGCCTGCTTCTAAATCAAAATGCTATTCAGTTACACATTAAGTAAGATTTATTTTAATGAAATTGTCAATAATAGACGCCACATACCATCTGCGTTCCTCTGCTGACGACATTTTGTAATAATTGAAATTGTTTTCCGTTTAGTATTATTAAACACAAATCTTCATAATTTTCTTTGAAAAAATCCAAAGATAAAAAAAAGAAATAAAATAGCAATAATAATAACAAATACAAAAAATATTATCTATAAACTGCTCCAGAGCACCTCATGTTACGTAAATAAAAAGAAATTGAAAACAAGACGGTTTTATGAAGTGCAGATACTATGTATTGCCTATAAGGACATGCTTGCCCTTCCGCAGCACCTGATGTCAATCACAGTTCCGATTGGAGTTAATACTGTTAGTCACTGCTCTTTAATTTTCGTCTTGCTGTGAATGTCTGGGGTCTTTTTTTTCCATCTGTGTTCTTTGTTTTGCCATATCTTTGGACTTTGATTCTTGTAATTAGCGCTTCCTTTATATACTCAGTATTCTATTTCTGTTGTTCTGTGACAATTGTAATGCTTGTGGGAGTAAATTGAGTAAATTTGGAACTGGTTTAGGTGAGGATATGTGGATACGAAAGATGAATCAACGACAGTAGAATACCGAAGGAACAAAGGAAGTGACGACTACAAAAATCGAAGTCCATAGACTTGGCAAAAACGGCAACAGAGAACAACAAAGACAAAACAAGGACGTGAGACAGCCACAATGCACGGAAAAGAGGACGACATTAAGAACTAAGGCACTCATAGTGTGAACTCCCATGAAAACCAGGAGTGACATCAGGTGCTCCGGAAGGGTAAGCATGTCCTGCTCTACTAGTGGTACCCGTCATACTATCAGTTAGTCAATCCAGGGTTGAAGTGAACTCTTTACAGAGTGGTAGAATACATTAATTCATTCCTACGATCCTTGAAAAAAAGATTTTTTTTTGTAAAACTGTAATAATTTACAATTTAAATTAATACATATTTATTGATGACGTAGATAAATCTGTCATAAATAATTACTTCATGCAAAAATGGATTTGAATTCACTAAAAGTGCAGTCTACATGACGTTTCGTAAAATAGATATTTTGCGAAGATTTAGACAGATCATTACTTTGGCCACACTGTAAGCTTGGCCATTACGTCGAGATATTTGAGTAATATTCGTTGGACAGACCTTTGGAATTTTTAGTGTTTCCATGTAGGCAATAAAGACTTGGTGCCAAATCTGTTTTGTTCGTAGAATACTTAAAATAACATTTTTATACACGTTGAAGCACATTAAAAACATCTATACTGAAAGAACGGACGTGTTTCTACATAAATGTATTATTAACCAGACTCTGCAAATGACCATATTGACAATTAATTTTCCAAAGTGCAGACAAAATAATGTTTAATTTCATAACAATCGCAGATATGCTTCATAATTCATAAGCTTTACCATTTAAATAATTTTTAGTTAGATAAATCGGTCGCATCTGCCTTCAGACAAAGATTGTATAAAGGCAGAAATCTAAATATATTCTGATTAAATTGTTAGGCTTGTGACTGACGTCAGAAGAAAAGTTTGGTTATTTTCGTAATGTTTGTTGGAGGACATTTGGGATTGGTTACACTGACGTCAGTAGTAAAGTTTGGTTATTTTGGTAATGTTTGTTGGAGGACATTTGGGATTGGTTACACTGACGTCAGTAGTAAAGTTTGGTTATCTTGGTAATGTTTGTTGGAGGACATTTGGGATCGGTTACACTGACGTCAGTAGTAAAGTTTGGTTATTTTGGTAATGTTTGTTGGAGGACATTTGAGATTGGTTACACTGACGTCAGTAATAAAGTTTGGTTATTTTGGTAATGTTTGTTGGAGGACATTTCGGATTGGTTACACTGACGTCAGTAGTAAGTTTGGTTATTTTTGGAATGTTTGTTGGAGGAGATTTTGGATTGGTTACATTACTGATGAGGAAATAAAGTGGTCTAAGTTTTTCATTCGGTGACTATTAACTTTATACACAATTACATAAATGCTCTGTCTATTGAAAACACTGACTTTCTAGTGTCCAATACTAATAAAAAAGATTCTGTTTTTTAACATATTGAAGCTCTGATAATATTTAAAATGGTTTTCACCCAACTATCTAAAATTTAAATGTCTGACGTGGATTTTTCCTTGCATGTAGTTTTCTTAACTTGGTGTTTTTAATTATGTTTAAATACAGTCGTGCTTTTGGGTTTTAACATGTATTTTTCGAGACTTTGTCTCATGTACATTTACTGCATGTTTTTTCAATGTTAACTCTTTGTTTGCTATTTCTGAACAGTTGGTATGTTTTAATGTATTATTCCTTGCTTGCAATTTTAGTTTGTTTACTTGAGTTGTGTTTCTTTGTTTGCTATTTCTTTGGATTTGGTATCTTTCTATATTTTTGTTCCATGAATGTAGTTTTCTTTACCAATAGGGGCGGCACGTCTCCCCATGTGACACCGAGAAATCATGATAACATCGAAATTCAGAAACAAGTCGAGCCAAAACATGACGTCCATTATTTGTGTTTGAAACGATCATTGTGGAAAAATGCATCTTCCCGGTACAAATTATTTTCCCGGAAGTTTAAGAATTGAACAAGACTTACAGACCTTATTCTACTTCTGAACGTCACTCCTGGTCATTCGTTTCGTTTGCGTTAACTGCTTTAACAGACTATGCTTGAATAGACATTGACCATATTGCTTAAATGTCATGCCTAAGTATTGATGAGTCGGCGTGACTACTTATACATATTATAACATCAGTTTGTGTTGTATGTAAGGTAAAAAAATCATTAGTATATGAACTTGTAGAATTGGTTGTATTGACAAACACCGTCTATGACAACACTGGACTCGTTTTGTTCATCTATTCATGCAATATACACCGTAATACAATGTATTAAAATGTTTTTTTTTCAACTCGATATTCGTTTGTTCCTTCGGTATTTTACTGTTTTTTGCAACAGAAATGAATATCAAACTGGAATTTTCAAGTTCGATATTCGATTTTTGGGTCATCCATTCAATATGTATCGTAGATTAATATGAAAGTGAATTTTTATTCAGTTCGATAAGTGTTAAATATCCACGGATTATCGTCTTCCCATGCGCCTATCTCACCCTGCAAAGCACTTCCGCGAAAGCCATATCCGGTTGATCCGGACTTATCAAGAGGTTGACCTGGAGTTATCAAGGAATTTTCCCAACGTTTGACATGCAATATCCTTTTTATCTGTTTTGCAAGAAATAAATCTTAATTAGATGAAGAATCTGATATTTTCTGTTTTTAATTTTGTTAACAAAATGCCCCCAGCGATAAACAAAAGTACAAACGAGACGAAAGAAAAACTACGGAAACTAGATCGCTGATAACTTCAGCAGCAGAGCCACCATTTTGTTTACATTGTGACGTCATAAAAGTGCCTAAGAACTAGAAGACGCATGTTAACAATACAAAGGTTCTGCAATGCATAACCGACTTTATTTCGATTTGCTTACATGGTTTGATGAAAACATTTCTTGATTTAATAACGCCCCTGTGCTTCGTATTCTGGCTCACGGATTGATATTTTACGATATACAGATGACAAATCCAGATAACTTATACATTTGAAACGGGGATTTTTTTAGTTGAAAATTCATTTGACATTCGTTTACGATATGCTTATTTAATTGGTTATTTGTTCTCTATCAGTTTTTAAACATCTTTGATTTTATGG
>MJUU01074043.1:34112-47804 GCA_002080025.1 Modiolus philippinarum
ACTTCGGTATTTAGTCATTTGTTACCACTGGGTCGATGCCACTGCTGGTGGACTGTTAGTCCCCGAGGGTATTCACCAGCCCAGTAGTCAGTGCTTCGGTGCTGACCCGAAAGCCGATTCTATTGGAACCTTACAATATCTAAATTTTTGTAAATTTGTTCAAAACTAAGGAGTATCTCCCTCATGCAAAGCTCTGTCCTTAGCTGATTTTGGCTTTACACTCAGATCATATTGGTTATTTGTTCTCTATAAGTTTTTAAACATCTTTGATTTTATGGTCTTCCAAACATTTAGATTTTATCTGCACTGAAGAGACATAAGTTGTCGAAATGCGCATATGCAGAATTTAAATTCACAGTAACTTCGGTATTTAGTCATTAATCTATCTTGAAAGGTGAACCGTTCTGTTGTTCTTTTTGGCTTATGAATTTCGTACACTCGTACACTCTCTATGATATTCTCAATGAACCATCCTGACTACTAGTATTCGTTAAGAACCTCTACGAAGTTGAAATTCAACTTTTTCACTTCATGTCTTTTAGAGTTATAGCTGCCATAATTAAAGGACTCGCAAATTATAAAGAAATGTTAGCTTTCTATGATATGGTATTTTTTCCTTTTTAATTCGCACTCTTCAGAGGATTTGGTACGTTTGGGAGTATATCCCATGCATGTTTTCCATTTCTGTAGATTAAGGACGTTTTTCTTAAATTACTATTTTAACTTGTTTTAGTTTCAGCTTTAAACTCGTTTTGACAAATTTTTACATACTTAACGAGACATTTAATTTTTCTTGAGCACATGAACACCTGATGTTACTCTCCGTTTCATAGTATATCACTGTGAGTGTCTTGGTTTTGAACGTTGTGTTTTTATTTCTGCGTTTTTAGCTGTCTTACATCATCATTTTTTTCTTTGTTCTCATTCAGCCATGTTTTTGGACATCGATTTTTGTACCCTTTGTTCGTTCGGTGTTGTACTGCCGTTGTTTCTTGAATAGACAGCAACCATTGACTGAAAAGTTGGCATGATTACTTATATATGATGTATGCTAGATGTCCTATTAATCGTCATAGATACGATGAACCACTTTTGTTGGTTCCTTAATGTGATTGAGTATCATTCATTAAGAACGCTTTCAATAGATGTGGACGTCTTTCTCAATAACAAATTACCAGAGTTACTGTTAATTTATTATCTGCATATTCGAAAACTTATGTCTCATCAGTGCAGATAAAACAAAACATTTGGACGCCCATTAACCGAAAAACGTGTAAAAGCTGATAGAGAACAAATAATCAAAAGGGTCCAGTTAGAAAAACCAAAATTCAGCTAAGGACAGAGCTATGCATGAGGGAGATACTCCTTAGTTTGAAACAAAATTTCATAAAATTTCGATATTGCAAGTTTCAATAAAGTCGGTGTTCGGGTCAGCACCGAAGTACTGACTACTGGGTTGATGAATACCCTCGGCGACTTACAGTCCACCAGAAGAGGCATCGTCCCAGTGGTAATAAATAACAAAATACCGAAGTTACTGTTAATTTATTTTCAGCATATGCGCATTTCGACAACTTATGTCTCATCAGTGCAGATAAAACCAAACCATTTGGAAGTCCATTAACCGAAAAACGTGTAAAAGCTGATAGAGAACAAATAATCAAAAGGGTCCAATCAGAAAAGCCAAAATTCAGCTAAGGACAGAGCTTTGCATGAGGGAAATACTCTTTAGTTTTAAACAAAATGTCGTAAAATTTCGATATTGCAAGTTTCAATGAAGTCGGTGTTCGGGTCAGCACCGAAGTACTGACTACTGGGGTGGTGAATACCCTCGGGGACTAACAGTCCACCAGCAGAGGCATCGCCCCAGTGGTTATAAATAACAAAATACCGAAGTTACAAATGTTACAATTATAAACTGTACCTGGAAGTTGCATTCTTACGAAGATAAATTTTGAACATATTTTATTTGCTAAATATTACTGCAAAAAGGATCAGACACAAGTTCTGCCAACTTCGATCGTCTTCTCCTTAAATTCAATGTTTTACAATAATATATGAGCATGCAAAGTGATATAATATATAAATTCGTAATATTATATATATGAAATAAATGCAAAAAGGAAAAAAGATATTAAAAAAATATGAAGGAAAGAAAAGAAGAAAATACTACTGTTTGGTGTGTGTGAACTGCTCGTAAAGAATACGCATTCAATTACACAATTAAGAACCGCTTTGAGTTTTTTATTAACTTCTGAACACTTTTGAAGACATTTTCATTTTGTTCGTTTGATAATCGACTATCGCCGTTTGTTAGAATATGTAAGTTGACCTCAAGACCTGGCAGCCAATCTAAAGTATTAATCAATGTATTACGTAGGTTTGTGTATAACGGACAATTAAAAAAGAAATGATACGAGTTCTCACACTGAGCTCCACATGAACAGTTTGGATTAGAGACAATATTTACTCTATATAGATAGTAATTGAGAAGGGTAGCAGAACATCTAAATTGAGTAAGAATGATATTAAGTTTTTGAGGCCCAATTGAGAAATATTTTGGGATATGACTATCATCAGACATCGATTTTAAAGTCGACTTAAATTTTGAAATTGTTTTTAAATTTCTAACAGATTCGTCAAGTTTATTCCACTGCTTGATAGTTGCAGGAATAAATACGATAAATTACACAACAAATCATATTTTTTGAAGTCATAGTCTTCAGATGTCATATTTGTTTACTGGGAACGTTTATGAATTGCATTTTAATCATGTATAATGAGGAGAAGTACAGACCTCTGATGTCATGGGATGGTTGAAAACTTGTGGCAAAGATGCTTTGTTTTTCTCCTTATAGAGTCAGAGATTTAAATTTGTTTGATCTGCATTGAAGAGAAATAAGTTGTCGAAAAGGTCATTGGTAGAAACTAAATTTACAGTAACTTTTGTTATTTTGTTAATTTAGTTATTCCTAAACGCTGTCAGTTGAAAGAACCTCCTTTTGAAAGCATGTAAATCTTATTATTGTCTGCTAGTAAAGGTAGGAGAAGGAGAATTAATTAGAATTTAACTAAGGGAAGGGTGATTTGATCTAAAATAACTAATTATAATGACAAGATAACAGTAAACACCTACAATGGCACAAAATAACAATCACAAGCCAAAACCTACAAGAGAACTGCAGTACAAAAAAGAAAAAAAAAAANAAAAAACAAAATAGACGACAGACAAACATATATAATTATAGAAACTTGGGATAGCCGGACTTGGTACAGGCACTAACAAAAGCTAGCGGTAGGGTTAAACCGGTTTATGGGTACCCAAACCTCCCTTTTTTCTATCTCGTTTCCCTACAGTATGATAAACATACGAATAAAACCCAATACAGGTAGACTACTAACTCCATGACTACTGTGTAGAAAAGAAAGGAACGTGACAAAACGTAATTTAGAAAGAAGGGTCAAAGAATTACTAGCTTTATAGGTTTGGGATAATTTTCTTTTCTAACTACTTAATGAGATACTTCGGTAGGAGCATCTGCACTTAAAGAACTAAAAATAAAAAATAAAAGTAGCAAGAAAAGTCAAACTATATTCATAGGGAACAGGAGAATACAAAAGGAACAAGAAGAGTTAATTTAATTTAATAATATTTTAATGCAAAATCAAAGCAATGGGATTGGGCACAAGTTATTGAAACTTCATGTACGCCCTCTCCCTACAATAACAAATGACATGACAAAAAGCAAACATCATACATATATCTATGTAGAAAAAAAATAATAACAATATCTAAGTTTTCTCATAATGATATAAGAAAAAATAAAATGAACTATACCTCACATAACTCATAGGAATCTTTTAGTATTTTTTGTATATTGAAAGACTTTTTCAAATATACTCAAATTTGTTTGCAATGTTAAATTATCCCTGCCAAAGAGTAATGTCTCGATATCCCGGTGATTTTCTACAGTTATATCATTGAGCTGTCTGAATAAGATTGTGCGTTCATTTTGGTGCACTTGGCATTCAAGTAAATAATGTATGACGTCCTCATACAGTGAGCCACACTGGCATGAAGGACTAGCAACAACATTTATTTCAAATTAATCCGCATTTAATGAACTGCATCGATGTCTCAATCGAGTGTGTATTATAACGAATTTTCATGGTCCAGTACCAAAATAAGCCGGGGGTTTTAAATCATAGTCTTTTAATCTACGCTTGAATTGTGTAAGTGTTCTCGCATTTCTTACTCTTAAGTCAAGGTTATTCCAGAGTCGAACAGAGGACGGTACAAAGGATTTTTCAGTCAGACTTAACCTGCATCTAGGTATAACGTAGTTTTCATTGTTTCTAAGGTTATAATTATTCTGATCATGAGTTAATGGGGGGTAAACATTCATACAGATATTGAGGACATAACCTATTGTGCATTTGATAGAATATTGATAGTTTCCTGTTATTACGTCTCTTGGACAATTTTTCCCACCCTGTTTCAAAATATAACGATTCCCTGCTTGTAAATTTTGGCCTGCCTGTTACTATTCTTGCAGCTTGTAATTGTATTTTTTCTAATTTTTCAGAATCACTTTCAAAACAACCATCCCATACTTCGCAGGCATATTCCTATAACGGCCTAATAAAACTTAGATATATGCTGGATAGACTCTTGAAAGATAATGTATATTTAAATTTCCTTAGAACATTAATTTGCTTTAATGCTGATTCAGCAATATTATTAATATGATTTGTCCATTGGCCATTGCTTGAAAAAGTAATTCCTAAATGTTTGTGGGTTAGTACTTTATCGATTTCTTCATTATCGAATCTTAGGTTTATATTGGGCTGGGGAATATTAGTAATTATAAGTGCCTTAGTTTTCTTAGGATTGAACTCAACTAACCAATCTTTTGACCAAGCATTTATCAATTGGAGATCATCATTTATATTAGTCTCGATTGTACTAATATCGTTGCTACTATAGGCGAGCGATGTATCGTCAGCAAAAAGCCGTGATATATTACCTAAGTTATCGGTTATATCGGTTACAAGAAGAGTTGAGACTGGAAAGGGAAACCACAGTATTGTATTTTCTTAATACAAAAAAGAGACTGAATAACACGCCGAAAAGAATATTGAGAGATGAACCCCCTATACCATCATTCATTCTCCGAAAACAAATAATGAAAACAAGTACTTTCAATGTCCATATAATTTCTCGATACGATTTGGTAGTGGTACCACTGGATTGCAAATAAAACTGGTACAATATTCTATTTGTTTTGTAAAACATTAGTATCCTTAATTTTTCATTTCGAATACATATTCTTCAAATAAATTAATTTAGGATTTATAAGGTTTGCATTGGAGCTTTTTGAGTTAAGAAAGGTTCCCTATAAATAAGCTTTAAATGTCATATCCCATTAATTATATAAGAAAATCAAGCACAATTTCTATAAGAAGACTTTCAGGCTCAATTTCATGAAGTTATTGAAATTGGAGTACGGTGCCACATTTATCATTTATATCAAAATAATAAAACAGACAGATTTCTAATCTGCTTCTTAATTAAAATACTATTCCCATACACATTTAGTAAGATTTATTTTAATGAAATTGTCAGTAACAGACGCCACATACCATCTGCGTTCTTCTGCTGACGACAGTTGTAATACTCGAAATTGTTTTCCGTTATATCATTATCATTAAACACAAATCGTCATGATTAGCTGACATGCAAAAATCCCATGCAAAAATCCCATGCAAAACAAAAAAAAAAAAAAAAAAAAAAAAAAAAAAAAAAANAATAAAAAAACGAATGTACCAACTGCTTAAGACAAAGGCTTCAATCTTAACTTTAAACACAAACTAGAAGTGGTGCCATCAGAAATGATTGCCATCCCCGCACTTCCCTTTTTGACACAGAAAACAGAGTTCCACTGAAAAGCTCAAAGGTGTCAAAATTGACATCTTGGGGCCTCTTGTTTGCAACAAGACCGATATCGAAAATCCTAAATCTTATTGCACATCTGCAGACTATTTGCAACAATTCTATTACAAAATTAAATCCATAAATCCAAAAATGTAGGAGGAGTTCCATTAACAAGCTCATTAAGTATGAAGATTGACAATTTGGGCCTCTTGTTTGAACCAAGACCAATATCAAAAATCTAAAAGCTTATTGCACATCTGCAGACTATATGCAACAAATTTATACAAAATTAGATCCATANATCAAAAAAAAAAAAAAAAAAAAAATAGGAGGAGTTCCACTGACAAGCTCAAATGTGTCAAAATCAACATCTTGGGCCTCTTGTTTACACCAAGACCAATATAAAAAATCTGAGAGCTTATTGCGCATATGCAGACTATATGCAACAATTCTATAATAATATTAAAACACTAAATCCAAAAATGTAGGAGCAGTTCCACTGACAAGCTCACATATATATTATAGACATCTTGGGGCCTCTTGTTTGGACCAAGACCAATTTAAAAAATCGGAAAGCTTATTGCGCATCTGCAGCATGTACGCAACAATTCTATAACAAAAATACAGCGCTAAATCCAAAAATATACTAGGAGTTCCACTGACAAGCTCACATATATATATAATAGACATCTTGGGGCCTCTTGTTTGCACCAAGACCAATATCAAAAATCTGAAACCTTATTGCGTATCTGCAGCATATAAGCAACAATTCTATAACAAAATTAAAGCACTGAATCCAAAAATGTAGGAGGAGTTCCACTGACAAGGTTCATCTAACGGACAGACGGACGGGACCAAAATAATATCCCCGCATTTTCTTCAGAAAAGTGCGGGGATAATTACTTTAAACTCTTCTGTTGTTTTGTGTATTGCCCTGTTTTCAGTTGGAGTTGATCTAAAGCTTATTTAATCATTTTTGCGTTTATAAAACACAAAAATAAGTACGATCCTCAACATCGGTTTTGAAGTTGCAACTTCAATATCTATTTGAAAACCAAATTTCATTGAAATCGGACAATGTTGAAAATTCCCGCCATTTTGAAAATGGCGGTCAGCGAATCTTTTTCAACACTGCTTTTGAAGTCGCCACAACATTGTGAACATTTTAGCAATTCACACTTAACCTTCATGTTCTATAGTATTGTAAATAAAAGACGAAAAAAAAAATGAAAATTTTGAAAATTCTGTGCAAAAAGGCAATACCTTTTGATTTTGTACAAAATTTCAAGGAGAGTAGATGTTGATATCCTGAACATTTTTGCAATATACACTTGACCTTTATCTGCTACACTTTTTGAAATAAAAAATAAATAATGCACAAATTTGGAAAATTTTACGAAAAAAGGGCTATAACTCCGAGATAGGTTTCAGATTTTCTTCAAAAATACATATGTAGATCTCATCATGCTGATCATTTTAACTCCTTTCAGATTTTTGATATCTATAACGATTTTCGAGTTATTGGCCAAAAACTGCGATATACCCCTATGTTCTATTTTTAGCAACAGCAGCCATGTTGGTTGGCATGCCCACATAAATTCGACAAGCCATACCCTGGGATGATTCAGGCAAACTTTGGTTTCATTTGGCCCAGTACTTTCAGAGGAGAAGATTTTTGAAAACGCAAAATTTGTTAAATTTTCGTGATAAAAGAGCAATAATTCTTACATCGGTCTCAGGATTTCTTTTAAAATTGAAAGGTAGGTAGATCTTGAATATAAGTTAAAAAAAAGGGCAATAACTCATATATGGTTTTTTGGATTTCCTTTCAAATTGCAGGGTGGGTCGATCCGGTCATTCTGAACAATTTTATCGCATGTCAGATTTTTTTTATATCTGTAACGGTTTTCGAGCTATTGACCGAAAACTGCAATTTACTCCTATGTTCTATTTTTAGCAACAGCGGCCATGTTTTTGGCCGGCGGAAAAATCCCACATCAGGTTGAGAAACCATACCTTGGGGATAATTCAGGCAAGTTTGGTTTCATTTTGCTCAGTGGTTTCAGAGAAGGAGATCTTTGAAATTGTTGACGGACGGACGACAGATGACGGACACATAGTGATGGCAAAGGCTCACATAGCCTTTTAGGCCAGGTGAGCTAAATGTAACAACTAGAGACAAGTCAAGTCCGAATTATCGTGCTAAGGGTGAATATTCTGTACATGTCTTTAGTTGCAGTTTGTACCTGTACACGATAGAATGTTTCTGGTGTTTACATCTGTCAGATATCTTGCTAAACAACATTCATGTTCGTTTTGGCACCATTGTTTATCATCGGGTCATTGGAATACCCATGGGTACTTATTGTGCACCTCTCATTGCAGATCTTTGCTGTTATGTTGCGAAGGGGACTTCATGAAAAAAACTACCAAATGGAACTGTACCAAACAGTGATAAACTTATTTCTATTTTCAATGATAATAGCAAGTACATTGATGATATCTTTACTATTGACAATCCCCGGGTTTTAGCTTATGTCCACATTTTTTACCTATAACAACTGAAACTTAATAATACAAACGATGATTTTAAATACTGCCCTTTTATGGATCTAAGTATCATCATAAACTCATGTAAAATAAAAACTAAAATTTATGATAAAAGGGATGATTTTGATTTTACTATTACTAATTTCCCCCTTTCTTGACGGCAACGTTCTCCTAGCTCCATCCTACGGGGTGTATATTTCTTAACTTGTACGATTCGCTCGCATATGTTCTACCCTTGACGATTTTAATGAGCGTAACCTTACTCTCACATCAAAACTTTTACAACAACGTTACAGATTTCATGAATAATTAAATACTTTTAAGAAGTTTTACAGAAGATATGAACATTTGATATGTAGATATGACGTGACTCGCAAACAGCTAATTACAAAGGGCATTTCTCATCTTCGATTTTATGGAAATATTGTTAATAAATGTCAGAAACTGATAAATAATCCAGCAACTTACATTCTTTAAGTAATAGCGGATATCGACGAGATATACTGAACAAATCTGTTAAATTGGCTTGGATTCCAGTAACCTGTAGACTTCACATATATATTGGTCTCTCACTGATACTGCCAATGTCTACTGAAATAAATGACGACTCTTTACCGAACCCTTCGGGGAGTTTTGAGTTTGATTTTTCTTCCATAGTGCGACAGTGTTTTACCAACAGACTAGGTTCCTTGAGCTAGCCGGCAGTTTAGCGGCGAGCACTCTTTGACCCATGATTTTATTTGCATGTTTATTATACTATAGGGAAACAGGATAGAGAAAGGGGAGGTTTGAGTACCCATAAATCGGTTTAACCCTACTACTGGCTTTTGCTAGTGCCAGTGCTAGTACCAAGTCCTGTTATCCCGAGTTCCTGTCGTTATTTATATTTGTCTTTTGTTTTCATTATTATTTTCTAGTGCAGTTCGCTTGTAAATTGCATGTGATTGTAGTTCCTGCCGTCGTAGGTGTTTACTGTTATCCAGTTTTTGTAATCTATCACCAACCAGAAAACTGCTTCTTCAAGAATATGAAAAGAAACTCAGTAAATTCTATCATAGAGAAAGTCTTGATCATTTAGATCACCTCACGTTATGTAGATAAAAAGAAGTTGAAATAACAAAATACCGAAGTTACTGTTAATTTATTGACAGTCTTATAAAGTGCAGACTCTATATATTGGATACTTGCCCTTCCGCAGCGCCTGATGTCAATTACAGTTCCTACGAGAGTTAATTTTGTCAGTAACTGCTCTTTAATTTTCGTCTTTCTTGGATGTCTCGGGTCTTTTTTTCATCTGTGTTCTGTGTCTTCCATATCTCTGAACTTTTATTTTTGTAACAAATGCTTCCTTTATTCCTTCGGTGTCGGTGTTGTGTTGTTCTGATACATTTGTAATGCATGTGAGAGTAAATTTGGAACTGATTTGGGTGAGGACATGAGGATACTGAAGATGAAAGCAACTCATTACATAGTGGTAGGATACATTTATGTATTCTGTCGGTCCTTGAAACAATGAAACTTGTGATTTTCTTGCAAAAATGTAATAATTTACAATTTAAATTGATACAAATGTATTGATGGTGTATATAAAATCTGTTATGAATAAGTACTTAATACAAAAATGGATTCAAATTCAGATACAGTGTAATTTACATGACGTTCTTTAAAATAGATATTATGCAAAGATATAACATAAGTATATTATACATCTATTGTGTTAAACAGATCATTACTTTAGCCACATTGTAATGTTGGCCATTCGTTGAGATATTTTAGCAATATTCGTGGACACACCTTTGGGATTGGCAGTGTTACTGACACTAGGCAATAAAGACTTGGTGCCAAATCTTTTTTGTCCGTAGAATACTTAAAATAACATTTCTATACACGTTGAAACACATTAAAAAGATCTATGATGAAAGAACGGATGTGCTTCTTCATAAATGTATTAAGCAGACTTTGCAAATGACCAAATAACAATTTATGTTCCCCAACTGCAGATCAAATATTGTTTAATACCATAACAATTATCTAAACGTTTCCTAATTCACAAACGTTACCATTTTATTGATTTTGCGTTAAATAAATATTTTAAGAATGGTTCGCATCTGCAGTCAGATCAAGATGGTATAAAAAAACGAATCTAAATAGATTCTGATTAAATTGTTAGGCTTGTCACTGACGTCAGAACAAGAAAAGTTTGGTTACTTTGGTAATGTTTGTAAGAGGACATTTGGGATTGGTTACATTACTGATGAGGAAATAAAGTGGTCAAAATTTTCATTCGGTGACTATTATCTTTATACACAATTACATAAATGTCCTGTCTATTAAAAACAATGACTCTTAAGTGTCCATTACTAATAAAAAGGATTCTGCTTATTAATATATTAAATCTCTGACAATATCTAAAAAAAGGTTTTCACTCAATTGTCTAAAATTGAATGTCCGTTTGGCTGACACTGACGTGGCGTGATTACTTTTACATATTATAACATCATTATGTGTTGTATGCAAGGTAACAAACCATTACTATATGAACTTGTCGAATCGGTTGTACTGACAAACACTGACTATGACAACACTGGACTCGTTTTGTTCATCTATTCATGCAGTATACAACGTAATACAAAATATCAAACTGAGATTTTTTTTCAGTTCGATATTCGTTTTCGGGCCATCCATTCAATATGTATCGTAGATGAATATCAAAGTGGGATTTTCATTCAGTTCGATATGTGTTCAACATTCGTTTTCGGACTATTCTTGCAACAAAAATGAATATTAAATGAATATCAAACAGTTCGATATTCGTTTGACATTCCTTTCCGAAATACCTACACAACCTCTCTGAAACGGTAAACAGTTCTGTTGTTCTTTTTGGCTTTTGAGTCGTACACGCACTATGATATCCTCAATGAAGAATCCTGACTATTCATTAAAAACTCTACAAAGTTGAAATTCAATACTTTCATTTCATAATCAATGAAGGGATATGGAGTATATGCACATGAGACAAAGTCTCTACAAAAAGCATGGTAAAAACAAGCTAGAAATGTTGCTCTTCGTCTTGAAGTCACCATGAGGAATTCAACAATAGGCTTTGCTTATACCTCACAGTAAGTTCAAGACGGCCCTAGACGGCCAATGTCTTTAGAGTTATACACGAAGCAGTATAGCCGCCATAATTGAAGATCCAACAAATAATAAAGAATTTTTTTCTTTCTATGATATGGTAATTTATTTATATTCAATATTTACTCTTCATTGGATTTGGTACTTAAAGGAGTATATCTCTTGTTTGTTGTTTTTAAAGAGACATTATTTGAACCGGAACGCCTGGTGTCACTTTCAGTTTTAAATGAGTTCACAAAGCGAGTGCCTTGGTTTTGAAAATTTTTATTTCTGTGTTTTATAACTGTCTTACGTCATTGTTTTCCTCTGTTTTCGTTTTGGCCATGTCTTTTGACTTACCAACCCTTTGTTCGTACGGTATTCTACTGCAGTTGTTTCTTGAATAGACAACAACAATTCTTTAAATTATTAGCTTGAAAAGTTGGTATAATTACTTATGTGTGTTGTATGCTGGATGTGCAATTAATCTTCATAAATACGAAAATACGAGGAACCACTTTCGTTGGTTAAGTATCTGATCAATGAGTAGGAACGGTTTCAACAGATGTGTAAGTCTATTTCAAATCCTATACTGTACTTATAAAAAACTCTACCCGGAGATTACATTCTAACGAAGATAAATTACACAACCAAGCATACATTTTGATGTCATAGTCTTCACATGTCATATTGTGCTAGGAATGTTCATTAATTTAAATTTAAACATGTAATATGAAGAGAAATACAGACCTCGTTGTAGAAAACTTGTGGCAGAGATGCTAGATTTTCTCCTTATACTCCTAGTTTTTATTTAGTTCTAAGAGTCAGTGTTTATTTTATTTTATTTTTTTACTGATACAATATTTTATTCATGTTGCATGCTGATTTATATTAAATATTTTGGGATTAAATATATTAAATATAACCCTTAGTAGTCCAGGGAATACTACTTATATGGGCCCCTGTTTGATGTACACCTCATTTGGCAGGGGAAAATCAAATGAGTCAATAAGAACATTGTTTTTCTATTTAAATCATTTTGGTTATTTGTTCTCTATCAGTTTTACACGCTTTTCTGTGAATGGATTTCCAAATGTTTGGGTTTAATCTGCACTGATGAGACATAAGTTGTCGAAATGCGCACATGCAGAAAATAGATTAACAGTAACTTCGGTGTTTTGTATTTTACACCATTCAAAATATACTACATGTACTTTAAATGAAATTGGGTCAGTGTTTATTTTTGTTTGATCTGCCCTTAAGAGAAATAAGTTGTCGAAATGACCATTTGCAGAAACTAAATTTACAGTAACTTCGACATATTGCTATTTAGTTATTCTTTTCTGTATATGGAAATAACCTGCTTTTAAAAGCTGAATGTTAATATAATTTCCCGATTCGATTTGGTAGTGGTAAATTGGTACAATATTTTATTTTCTTTGTAAATGTTTTACGTAAGGGTATGGAGTAAATGAACATGAGACCATAACACATATGTTAACTCCAACTGCAATAATTTTAATGAGCTGTATGGCCATTTCGGAAATAAATTCCTCATCAGCAGCACTAGAACCCATACAAAGGAAATCCATAATTTCAAAACATGTTTGTAATGCATAAAACTAAACGAAATCCGAATTATCAGTAATATCAAATATAGCTAAGGACAAAGCTACGATGGAGGGAGTTTATCCTAAGCATTAATATTCTTAATTTTTCATTTCAAATACACAGTTTACAAATAAATTAATTTTTGATTTATAAAGTTTGCCTTGAGCTTTTTGAGTTAAGAAAGGTTCCTAAGAGTTTAGCATAAAACGTCATATCCTTTTAATAATTTAAGAAAATCAAGCTTATTTTCTATAAGAAAACTTCAGACTCAACTTCAACAAGTAATTGAATTTGGAGTACAGTGCCATATTTATCATTCATATTAAAATAATAAAATAGACATCTTTCCAATCTGCCTCTTAATCAAAATGATATTCAGTTGCACATTAAATAAGATTTATTTTAATGAAATTGTCAATAATAGACGCCACATACCATCTGCGTTCTTCTGCTGACGACAGTTGTAATAATCGAAATTGTTT
>MJUU01074043.1:71957-84272 GCA_002080025.1 Modiolus philippinarum
TTTTTTTGCTTGTTATGGAATTGCTTCCTCATTCTGTGTGTATTTCTAAATGAATGTTTTAATGCATACTATTTGTCAATACTATTTTCAGAATAAAGCAAAACATTTTTTCTCTATTTAATTAAAAAGTTATAATTATGCCATTATGAATCAGGATCCGTGAAATCGGATATTTCACACAACGCAGGTGCAGTGTTTATAATGTATTCAGATTCCGATACACAATGAACAATCTAGCCCAACAAAGCGATGGATTCGAGCAATACGCTTCTTTACTATAAGCGGAGCCGTAGAATCTTTTTTTAATATTTCGTGAGTAGTCAAGCGTGTTTAAACCAATTTCCCAACTTGTTTTGTTCTATTTCCAAATTTTCTGCACAGTGGGAGACATCGATCGTTTCTTCTCTCTAGAGAGAATGTTGTTCTCGGACAGTGATTGGTTGAAATTTCATCATGACGTCGGATATATTTTCCGTTTATCCGACTTTTCCATTTTGTCACAATGAAAAATGGGTACGATGCCTGATGACGTTACGCTCAAACACTGCATCTTTTCGGGTCATGTTTTTGTCGAAAATTTCACTGTAATCATTAGAGAAACGTTAATTTGTCAATTCAAAAATTCAGCTATTTCAAGTGAGAAAATGTCGAATCTCACTCGATCAGGTAATTGTTGTGGAAACTGTATATAGGGACACCAGTCTAAACCGAACCCTCACTAAACCGAAAACAAAAGTCTAAACTTTACTCATTTTGGAGTCTCTTAGTATCAAGATCTTTTTATTTTAACATGTGAAAACCGAATACCTCTCTAAACCAATCGAAATCTTAAGTCCGAAAGGGGTTCGGTTAGACAAGTTTTACTGTATATTACTTCTTATAAAATTTAAGAGATCTACCCAATTCGACTTAATCTCATTCTTCGAGTGGGTAATATTATATCAGCAGTACAGATTTATTTTCATATAATTATTTTGAATGTAGAAGGTTTAATTCTATCTAATAGTTCGGAGCACAGAAAAATCGATTCAATACAAACTTTCGAAAACCGAGAACTCGATTCACTCCTAACTATGGGATTCAGATATACAGTGACACCTTTTGAAACCAAACTCTGACTAAACCGAAACCTTCTAACTAAACTCAATTTGAAGTCCCTTTGTATAAAAATCTTTTTATTCTAACATATGAAAACCGAATACCTCTGTAAACCGAACGAAATCTTGAGTCAGAAAGGAGTTCGGTTTAGACAAGTTTAACTGTAATGTAAACACCATAGATGCCTCACTCTGACGCAACAAGCAATCCATCTCCATTTGTATCATTATGTGAAATCGTTCGATCATTTTGTTGTGAGTTATGATATCTAATAACTCTACACCTATAAGTCAAAGATGCGTTCCATGGAACTCCATCCTCTACAAAAAATATTATTTCAATAAAAATTGTTGTTATATCGTGTTTGAAGTTTCATGACAAAAAGATAGTTACAAAAAATAAAACACTATACTTAATAAATAAAATCATGTGCAACATATATATTGTATATATACTTTTACATGCTGGCGTTGTTAAATCAAATTTACATACTAATGTTGTTACATTCACACACTGTAGTTGTTAATACGTACTGCTGTTTTTAAATTTTCACATCAATATTATCAAATTTTCATATCGATATTGTTAAATTTACATACTGGTGTTGTCGAGTCAATAAACTGATGTTATTAAATTTACATACTGGTGTTTTCTAATAGGAAAAATGAAAGGATATGGAGTGAATGTACATGTGACAAAAACGCACACGATACATAGAAAACTCCAGTTTATCAAGGACAGGGCTTTTATTCCTGTGTACATCTTGGTGTCAAATTTACATACTGGTATTGTTAGATTCACATACTGCTGTTGTTAAATTTACATACTGCTGTTTGTTAAATTAATATACTGGTATTGTTAAATTTACATACAGGTATTGTTAAATTAACAAACTGATATTGATGAATTTACCTACTGGTGTTTGTAAAATTTACAAACTGGTGTCGTTAAATTTACATACTGGTGTTTGTTAAATTTACAGACTGATAGTGTCAAATTTACATTATGGTATTGTTTAATTAACATACTGTTTTTTTATTATTTATATACTTGCGTTCTTAAATTTACATTTTGGTATTGTTGAATTTACAGAATGGTATCGTTTAATTGACACCTTTTTTTTAATCTATATACTTGTGATGTTAAATTTACATACTTTTATTGTCAAATTAACATACTGGGATTGTTAAATTTCCATACTGATTTTGTTAAATGTACATACTGGTTTTGCACAATTCATATATTTGTATAGTTTAATTTACATACTGGAAAACAAACATACTGTGGTTGTTAAATTTACATTTTGATTAATGAACATTAAAGCAGCAAAGATAACAGGAAACACTTACAATGGCCGAACATTACAATCACATGCCACAATTCACCAGAGAACTGCACACGAAAAACAATAAAAGGACAAATGACGAACATAAACAACGATAGGACTCGGGATAGTCGGACTTGGTACCAGCACTAGCGACAGCTAGCGGTAATGTTAAACCGGTTTATGGGTACCCAAATCCCCCTTTCTCTATCCCGTTTCCCTATAGTATAAAAATAAAAAAAAAACCAATACAGGTAGACCACTTACTCCAAGACCACAATCTTGAAAAGGAAAGAAGACAAAACGTAATATAGAAAGATAGGTCAGGGAGTGCTCGCCGCTAAACTGTCGGCTACCTCAAAAAGCCTAGTCTGCTGGTAAAACACTGTCGCACTACGGAATATTAATCAAATTCAAAACTTCCCGAAGGGTTTGGTAAATAAACGTCGTGGATTTCAGTAGACATCGGCAGTATCAGTGAGAGGCCAGTATAATTGTAAAATCTTCAGGTCATTGGATCCCAAAGCCAGTTTGACTGAATCATGAAGAATTTCCTGTCAATACCGCCTATTACGTAAAGAATGTAAGTTACGTCCCAGTTTTTCTGGATTTTGTTGACATTTTTGAACACCATTTCCGTAAAAACGAGGGTGAGAAATACCCTTAGTAATAAGGTGTTTGCGAGTCGCATTATTTTTAGATATTAAATGTTCATATCTTCTATAGAACTTTTTAAATGTTTTTATCAATTTTTGAAATCTGTAACCTTGTTGTAAAAGTTTGGATGTGATAGTAAGGTTACGTTCATGAAAAGCGTCCAGAGTAGAACAGACGCGTGCGAATCGTACCAGTTGAGATATATACACCCCTACAGGAACGTCGCCATCAAGAAAAGGGAAGTAAGTAATTGTGAAATCAAAATCATCCCTTTTATCATAAATTTTAGTTTTAATTTTTCCAGAGTCAACGATTTAGAATCATTGTTAGCTTTATCAAGTTTCAGTTGTTGTGGGTAAATGAGGTCGACATAGTCTAAAAACTGGGGATTGCCAATAGTAATAATATCGTCGATATACCTGCTGTTATCGTTGAAAATTGAAATAAGTTGATCACTGTTTTGTAATCAGAGTATGTGGAAAGGTTGTGTAAAGTGTAGAAAATCATAACTGTGGTCTCTTTATCGATTTTAGTTTATCTAAAAGTAATTTACTCCAGAGTTTTGATAAGTTTTTTCAAAGTATTTGATAACTTATTCTTTAATACAAGTGAATGCACTGGTTAAATTGATGGATAAATTAGTGGTAGAACAGTTACTTGATGCCGAAACAACGGCCGCAGTAGAATACCGAAGGAACAAGCAAGGGAAGCAATGACTACAAAAATCGAAGCCCAAAGACATGGCAAAAACAGTAACAGATAAAAACAAAGACAAAACAAGGACGTGAGACAGCTACAATGCACGGAAATAAAAAGATAACATTCAGAACAAAGGCACTCATAGTGTGAACTCCCATGAAAACCCGGAGTGACATCAGGTGCTCCGGAAGGGTAAGCATGTCCTGCCCCGCTAGCGACACCCGTCACACTATCAATGAGTCATTTAAATAAAACGATGTTTGTAGGGATTTTTGTGAAGCTTAGGAACCCAGTACATAGTAGGCAAGGTGTTATCTTTAGGTGGAACTTGGAGCATATCTGTATCGCTATAGTGCTGCTTGGTTAAAGTTTTTTCGTCAAAATTAGTACGTTCGAAAGTGTTAGACTTTGCCAATTCATTTTGTTCGACATCAATAAAATATTTCTTTCAAATAATAGAAACGTTGTCGGAGGCTTTATCGACTGGTACAAACACATACTTTTTTGCTAAGATCACTTAATTTCAACTTAATTCTATTTACTGACAGCTTAGTAGGTGACTCTTTATAATTATCTTAAAAATCTATTCCGTAAGTGACTTTTGTAATAATTTTATCTTTGAACATATTGAGTGCATGTTTGTCTGTTTCTTTGACCTGCATACTTTGGTGGTAAAATTAACATACCTGTGTTCTGAAATTTACATACTGGTTTTTGTAAAATTTATATACTTGTGTTGTTTAATTTACATACTGGTTTTGCAAAATTTATGTATTTGTATAGTTTAATTTACATACTGGAAAGCAAACATACTGTGGTTGTTAAATTTACAAACTGGTTAATCAACATACTTTGGTGGTGTTGTTGAATTTGCTTACTTCAGTTGTAAAATTTATATGTCTGTGTTTTTAAATTCACATACTTTGGTTGATAAGTTTCCATACTGGTGTTGTTAAATTACATACTGGTATTCATACTGGGGTTGTAAATTTTTATACTGGTGTTGTTAAATTTAAATACTGGTATTGTTGAGTTTACAAACTGGTGCTGTAAAAATACAAATAAAACCCAATACAGGTAGACCACTAACTCCAAGACCACAATCTTGAAAAGGAAAGAACAAGACAAAACGTAATATAGAAAGATGGGTCAGGGAGTGCTCGCCGCTAAACTGTCGGCTACCTCAAAAAGCCTAGTCTGCTGGAAAAAACACTGTTGCACTACGGAATATTAATCAAATTCAAAACTTCCCGAAGGGTTTGGTAAATAATCGTCGTGGATTTCAGTAGACATCAGCAGTATCACTGAGAGGCCAGTATAATTGTAAAATCTTCAGGTCATTGGATCCCAAAGCCAGTTTGACTGAATCATGAAGAATTTCCTGTCAATACCGCCTATTACGTAAAGAATGTAAGTTACGTCCCAGTTTTTCTGGATTTTGTATCAGTTTTTTGACATTTTTGAACACCATTTCCGTAAAAACGAGGGTGAGAAATACCCTTAGTAATAAGGTGTTTGCGAGTCGCATTATTTTTAGATATCAAATGTTCATATCTTCTATAAAACTTCTTAAATGTTTTTATCAATTTATGAAATCTGTAACTTTGTTGTAAAAGTTTGGATGTGATAGTAAGGTTACGTTCATTAAAGTCGTCCATAGTAGAACAGACGCGTGCGAATCGTACCAGTTGAGATATATACACCCCTACAGGAACAACGCCATCAAGAAAAGGGAAGTAAGTAATGGTGAAATCAAAATCATCCCTTTTATCATAAATTTTAGTTTTAATTTTTCCAGAGTCAACGATGATAGTTAGATCGAGATATGGGCAGTATTTACAATCATTGTTAGCTTTATTAAGTTTCAGTTGTTGTGGGTAAATGAGGTCGACATAGTCTAAAAACTGGGGATTGTCAATAGTAATAATATCGTCGATATACCTGCTGTTATCGTTGAAAATTGAAATAAGTTGATCACTGTTTTGTAATCAGAGTATGCGGAAAGGTTGTGTAAAGTGTAGAAAATCATAACTGTGGTCTTTTTAACGATTTTAGTTTATCTAAAAGTAATTTACTCCAGAGTTTTGATAAGTTTTTTCAAAGTATTTGATAGCTTACTCTTTAATACAGGTGAATGCACTGGTTAAATTGATGGATAAATTAGTGGTAGAACAGTTACTCAATGTCAAAATAAAACCAATTTGTAGGGATTTTTGTGAAGCTTAGGAACCCAGTACATAGTAGGCAATGTGTTATCTTTAGGTGGAACTTGGAGCATATCTGTATCGCTATAGTGCTGCTTGGTTAAAGTTTTTTCGTCAAAATTAGTACGTTCGAAAGTGTTAGACTTTGCCAATTCATTTTGTTCGACATCAATAAAATATTTCTTTCAAATAATAGAAACGTTGTCGGAGGCTTTATCGACTGGTACAAACACATACTTTTTTGCTAAGATCACTTAAGGGGGTAGACCTGGGGAAGGAGGAGATAACTCCGTTTTTCACTTTTTAGTACTTACGCAAACAAATAGAACCATTACAATAGGTAATATCAAAATTTTAAAATTGTAAAAAAAAATTCCACACAGCAAATAAATATTAATTTTGTTATGAAAACAAATACCCAACATCCAATTATTTATAAAGAGTGCATTTTACCCTCCATTTTTGCAATGCTGTTCAAAGATAATGAAAATATGTAAAAGTCAGATTTCTTCCAAGGGAGGTAATTTATAGCAAAGAATCAGCAATTTTATTGTTTTTTACCCACTTTATTCTAAATTAAGAAAAAATAGGACGGTAGAATTTTCTAAAATTTTAATATATCTTACATATAAAAGTTTTCTTTCTATTCTCAGTTTTTGATGAAAATTAAACGACAGAAATTTTTACAAGAAGTGTTTAATAGTGATCAAAATAGAGCAAAAATTTCAGCCTATACTATTCAGAACACACGTGTATTTCAGTTCAAACTAGTTAAATTAACTATCATTATTCATGCTTACTTTCACACATGTCTAGACTACAGAATTTTTCATTTGAAATAATTTTAGATCAAATACAAATTTAATTACAGCCAATTTTATACACCACAATCAAGTCCTGAACGGACCAAATAATATGAGGAAACAGGGTATCTTTGATGACCACTAGACATAAAACGGGACGGTAAAAATTGTTGAAAATTGCTGAAAGTCGACATGAACATGTGTAGTTTTAAAACTGAAAATATTAAGAAAATTAAACGAGAGGAAAATTTTGGGCTTCCCCAGGTCTACCCCCTTAATTTCAACTTAATTCTATTTACTGACAGCTTAGGTGGTGACTCTTTATAATTATCTTTATAAAAATCTATTCTGTAAGTGACTTTTGTAATGATTTTATCTTTGAACATATTGAGTGCATGTTTGTCTGTTTCTTTGTCTGCATACTTTGGTGGTAAAATTAACATACCTGTGTTCTGAAATTTACATACTGGTTTTTGTAACTTTATATACTTGTGTTATTTAATTTACATACTGGTTTTGCAAAATTTATATACAGTATTTGTATAGTTTAATTTGCATACTGGAAAGCAAACATACTGTGGTTGTAAAATTTACAAACTGGTTAATCAACATACTTTTGTGGTGTTGTTGAATTTGCTTACTTCAGTTGTAAAATTTATATGTCTGTGTTTTTAAATTTACATACTTTGGTTGATAAATTTCCATACTGGTGTTGTTAAATTTACTGGTGTTGTTAAATTTAAATACTGGTATTGTTGAGTTTACAAACTGGTGCTGATAGATGAATTAAAAGGGACAACAGGAAACACCTACAATTGCTGAAAATTAAATTTTAAGTGAAGTGTAAGTCATATAATTGTAATGTTACCTTTTTATTCTAGTATAATCATGTATGATACGGACAATTTGTGAAATATAGAAAAAAACTGATTGTAGAATTGTTACATATACCCAAATATAATTTATATACGTATATGATTTAAAGTATAAAGTAATCCACTTCATAAATACAAAATTTGAAAATCACTACATACTGTAATTATTTGTCTAGTCAATTCGTTGTTTCTAATATATCTCAGTTAAAAGAAAAATACAACATGCACAAGAAACTAAAAACTGAAAGATTTAGTTCTTGTAGATGAACTTGCCGACCACTGAAGTCTTTTCAGGACATTTCAAATTAAAATATTTACACGGCTATATCCAAATAATTGCGTGAAACTGAGATAAAGCATTAAAGTCGGTTCATGACAGAGCTTTTCCCCAGAGAGTTAGTCCATGTTGGAACTTTGTTCCGTTGTCTCAATTTGTGTTTGCTCAATATTGTTGACATTTGTAGATTTTAAATCTACATTTACCTTTTTGTTTGATTTTTTTTTTCTTAAGTTGTGTTTTTTTTATCTAGAGTGACCTTTTTGTATGCATTTTGCTTCAGTATTCATCTGACAGTGTATGAAGAAATTCGATGCAAATTATAAACATATAGCTCATTAAATTATTGAAGTTGGGGTTATCATATGTGTTATGGTCTATTGTTCTTATACTCCATTTACTTATTTACTTTCGTAAAATGTGTTAAAAAGGCAACACGTGTTAGGGATTTGATGCTCTGTCTTATTGTTATTTTATTTAAGTTCTTATTTCAATATTGATCGTTTCATTGTTAACATTATTCACGACTCTGACGGAGTTTGTACCTCTGTCTACTTGTTATTACCTGTAGACAACTTCTTATTTCAAAATTTATCGATTCAATGTGAACATTATTGACGGCTCTGATAGAGTTTGTACCTCTGTCTACTTGTTATTATCTGTAGATAACTTCTTATTTCAACATTGATCGTTTCAATGTGAACACTATTGACGGCTCTGATGGAGTTTACACCTCTGTCTACTTGTTATTATCTGTAGATAACTTCTTATTTCAAAATTGATCGCTTCAATGTCAATACAATTGACGGCTTTGATTGGAATATCTTTACTCACTCATTCCCTAAAACAGCTAAATCAGGATATGTTCATTTTATGTTACTTTCATCCCTTCCGAAAATTTGTGGCCGTCACCATGACATCATCGACAGATAAGTGTCCCAACTGAAAACGGACATTTTCAGCTAGATTTCAAAGTTGTTGTATCCTGTAATTCCTGGAATTGAGGCCTGAAGTTTGCTATTTCCTGTTGATTGGATATCTACAACTTAAATATTGCATCTTACATTTTTCTTAGTCTGTTCTATGGCCTGGAATGTGAATATAAAAAAAAAATATTTCATTACTTATAGTATAACTAATCAACCGTGATAAATATCAATAATAACAAGATTGCTATGCATGGCTATGTCCCCCGCCGCTGCAGTAAAGTCGATAAAGTCCTATTACTCACGTAAAATTTTGCCAATCAAAATGGCGGCAGGATATGATCAACTGCATTAGGTGGCAAACAGCCAAGCAAATTTCAGCAAAATCCCTTAATTGGATTATGACGAGATGTGTCCACAAAGTCTTTAATGTTGTAGTATGCATTAAGTCGATAAAGTCCCATAACTCTCGTAAAATTTGTCTAATCAAAATGGCGATGTGATATGATCTAGTACATACGGCGACTAACAATCCTGTAAAATTAGAATGAATTCGGACTGGCAGTTTCTGAGGAGCTGCATCCACAAAATTTCCCATTGTATAACAATTTGGAAATAATCAAAGTCTCAGAACTCCCACAAAATTTGCCTTATCAAAATGTCGATGCGATATGATCTAGTATGAATGGTGGCTAACAATTCTGTAAAATTTGAATAAATTCAGACCAGCAGTTTCTGAGGAGTTGCGTCCACAAGATTTGCCATTGTATAACAATGTGGAAATAATCAAAGTCCCATAACTCCCACAAAATTTGATGATTCAAAATGGCGATGCGATATGATCTAGTACTAATGGTGACTAACAATCCTGTAAAATTTGAATGAATTCAGACTAGCGGTTTCTGAGGAGTTGCGTCCACAAGATTTGCCATTGTATAACAATGTGGAAATAATCAAAGTCCCCTAACTCCCACAAAATTTGACGAATTAAAATGGTGATGCGATATGATCTAGTACTAATAGTGACTAACAATCCTGTAAAATTTGAATGAATTCTGACTAGCGGTTTCTGAGGAGTTGCGTCCACAAGATTTGCCATTGTATAACAATGTGGAAATAATCAAAGTCCCATAACTCCCACAAAATTTGACGAATCAAAATGGCGATGCGATATGATCTAGTACTAATGNTGACTAACAATCCTGTAAAATTTGAATCAATTCTGACCAGCGGTTTCTGAGGAGTTGCGCCCACAAAAAACGTGACACACGGACACACAGACGGACGGACATACGGACGCAGACCATTACCATGTCCCTCCGTCGCGTTGCGGCGGGGGACAATAATGTCACTAGTGCAAAACAACTAAGGATTATTAAACGAATTCTGGCACTAGTTTCGGAATGAGTTTAATCCATTGTGTTGTTTGACACGGGTGACATTATTATTGATATTTATCAAGATTGATTAGATAGATTTTCAAATCTATAAAATATGAATTTTTATGGGGATTATCTTGTCAGATGTTTACATTGAAGAATTTTTTTATGTCATTTCCTATAGTGAAAATACATTGTTTATTTCACAGAGTGGGAATATGGGCTAATTTAACTTGGAAAACTCAATAAATAACTGCTATCTATATAATATTATTATATAAATTGCTGAGAACTCATTGTATCAAAATAATTGTATTACAAATGGTGACAAATCGTAACAAAATGATGTAGTGAATGGTGTGTTCTGTATCAATAATTATTATACATATACCATATTTTGTGTTATTGAATTGGAGACATATGAACTGTTTGAAATGTTGATTAGGTTGTTGAGGAAAATGCAAAATTACCAAGATAGTCAGCTGATTCAAACTTTACTGACCTAATTCTTGGTGTGACATATAAAAGAAATGTACTGTTTCATTGGTTGATAACAGCAGCAGATCTGTCGCATGCTCCCTTACCATCTTGTGTCTCACAAAAGTTGTACGATAATATTTTCCCCCTTGATGGAATATTCTCCTTTAAACGTGTGAAAGTTTCAGCACATTTGTAGCAACCAGCATTATCAGACCAAAGATGTATTGATTTCAGATCAGGATTGTTCTGTATGATACTGTTTATCACATCACAAATAACAGTTGATGTAGTTTTAGAATCTTGGGAAATTTGTGAGTTAAAGATATGGACATATGTCAAAGATTGAAGCTCTCCTTCTTTTCTTTTGAAGCAAACAGAAATATGTCATGATATTCCTCTTTTTCCAAACCAGTCCGATTGGTCTTCTCTGTATTTTCGGGGTAGAAACTTCATTGCCCAATCGGATACTATAAAAATTTCATCATCTGTCATACTACTAAAGAGAAATGATTTTGCAGCCTCTTGATTCCTAGCTCTTAGTGTGTGATTCTACCATAAGAATATGCTCTCTACAACCTGGTTTGCTCTATAGATCATATCATCTCTGACTTGTTCATCTGAGAAGTCTGTTATGTATACTTCTTTAACTATACATTGTAGCAGTTCTTTCATCTGCTCGCAAGACTCACACACTTTGTTATGATCCTTATGGTTACATTGTTTTTTTAACTTGTCCTCTGTTGGGCTGGAAAGGGCACAATTTCTGCAGTGATCTGCAACTTCTGATTCTTCTTTGATATGCACCTGTAAAAAAGAATTTTGAATGATGAAGCAGTTAACCCTCCATTCTTCTAACTGCACATTTAAATCAATATATCAATCAAAAGTACCAGCAAATGGGAAGTAGATGAGAGACTCACTTGAAAAGGACGGACATGGTACAACTCGCCATAATAAAGCTTCAGAGCAAATATCAAATCATTATCAAATACAGAAGTGGAAAAGGCATGCCAAACTTTTTAGATTTTGACCCTTGAAAAATATCAACATCTTGGGAAAGGGAACGTAGAAAGGTGACAGAGAAAACAGGGTATTACTTCATCATGTTTAGGCCGCAGACTAAATATCAAATCATTATCTAGAACATAAGCTGAAAAATCAGACAAAAATATTTCAGACATTTCTTGGTTGGTTGGTTGGTATGGGGTTTAACGTCACTTTCAGCAGTATTTCAGCTATCTCATGACGGTCATTTTTAGTGGTGGAGGAAGCCGGAGTACCCAGAGAGAAGCACCGACCTTTGGCAGGTAACTGACATACCTTATCACTTACGATTGTAAGTCAAGTGCACTCTTTTTTGTAATGTACAAAGTGGGGCGCGAACTTAAACCGCAGTGGTGATAGACTACAGTGGTTGTATAGGTAGTAAAACTACCTTAACCACTCGGCCACCCAGGCCCCTTAGACATTTGTAATTGTAGAACTAAAGAAATAAATATACCTTGTAATCTGTTTTTAGGTATCTTTTGGCTTCCAATAGTAATTTATTGTAGTCATTTCTTTTCGCCAACTCTAAAAACCCCTCTGTCATTA
>MJUU01074043.1:84300-109270 GCA_002080025.1 Modiolus philippinarum
CGTTTTCCTAAGAAATTTAGATCATACATTTATCAGCACTGCAATATTTATAAGCACGACAGAAAATACATTAAAGTGCAGCCTTTAGAACTTGTCGAAAAATCCCCCGATCAATCTAAGAGACAATTCGTAAGATCTAGAAGGGAAAGTGAACTGTCGTGGATCAAAAAACTTCAGACAGCTTACCCATTAGGGCTAAATGACAACATCATGGGCCAGGGTAACATTTCTCAGCATACTTCAATTGACATCATGGGTATTTCTTCTCCGAAGTTACGACATCGTAGGTCACATGGCCGAAGAGTTAATTATAATATAAAAAAAACAACGTAAGAACCTCATCAATGTTAAAGATCTATATACTGTTTTCAAAAACAATGGGCGGCATGGTTTGTTCACTAAACTTTGTTCTATACCTGTCACACATCTTTATAAAATCTCTACAGAATGTGATACAATGTCTGTTAATAGTCCGCTCTACGAATGTTCTAAAATTATCGACGCTTTTTGCTTCCATCGACTTTATCCTAGAATCGACAAACCGAATGAACACAAAAAACAATTTTAGAAAATTAAATATATCAATAAGGGTATCGATTTGATCGATATTGCAGGCATTTTTCGGGACCCGGATGTTCAAAAACTTGTTCCAGTTCATTTTGATAATCAGGATATGCCTGTCATCTCCTTTACTTATAAAAAACCAACTAGAAGTATTTTTTCAATTACTCTTCTATTACCTGTGATGCTAATTTCGAGAAGAACTACTCTAGCAGCTTTGACTGTTCCACTTCGCCTTATCGCTATGATCCTTGTGGGCATATATTAACGGGGGACTTGAGCATTATTGTAGACAAAGAAGTTAGACGATTCTTTAGAAAAGGGCCTAAATATCGCCCACCTTCGAAAATAAACTGGCAAGCTTGTTTCGACATTATTAAAGACTCGGTAACCAACTATTGTATAAAATGGTGCAAACGAGAAAGTGCAGACAAACATGCTCTTAATATNAGAAATATGTGTTTGCACCTGTCGACAAAGCTTCAAACGCGTTGCCATCATCTGAAAAAAAATACTATATCGATGTCAAAAAAAACGAATTGGCAAAGTCTAGCACTTTTGAACGTACAAATTATGACGAGAAAACGCTCACCACACAACATTACAAGGATACAGAAACACTCAAAGTTCCACCTAAAGATAACACCCTACCTACTATGTACTGGATTCCTAAACTTCACAAAAATCCCTACAAACATCGTTTCATTTCTGCTTCTAGTAATTGTTCTACCACAAATTTTTCCATCAGTTTAACCACTGCACTCACTTGTATAAAGGAGCTAGTCAAAAACTATTGTGAGAAAACTTATCAAAACTCTGGTGTAAATTACTTTTGGAGTGTAAAAAATTCTATTGAAGTTTTAGATAAATTACAATCTATAGATAGGCCAGTTTCATCTATTGACAGTTATGATTTTTCTACACTTTATACAACCCTTCCGCATAATTTGATTAAATCTAAATTGGGTGAACTTATTAAATGGTCTTTTAAATTTTCGGGTCTTCAGTTTATTTGCTGCAACAAAAAGCAAGGATTCTTCTCCAATATCTCTTACAACAATTATTGCTCCTGGACATGTGATGATATGATAAAGGCACTGAATCTCTTGCTAGACAACATTTATGTTCGTTTTGGCACCATTGTTTATCATCAGGTCATTGGAATTCCCATGGGTACTAATTGTGCACCTCTCATTGCAGACCTTTTTCTATTCTGTTACGAACGGGAATTCATGAAAAAACTACAAATTGGAACTGTACCAAATAGTGATAAACTTATTTCTATTTTCAGTGATAATAGCAGGTATGTTGACGATATCCTTACTATTGACAATCCCCAGTTTTTAGCTTATGTTGACACCATTGACCCACAACAACTGAAACTAAATAAGGCAAACAATGATTCTAAATACTGCCCTTTTTTGGATCTAAGTATCACCATTGACTCTGGTAAAATAAAAACTAAAGTTTATGATAAAAGGGATGATTTTGATTTTACAATTACTAATTTCCCCTTTCTTGACGGCGACGTTCCCCTAGCTCCATCCTACGGGGTGTATATATCCCAACTTGTACGATTCGCTCGCATTTGTTCCACCCTTGATGATTTTAATGAGCGTAACCTTACTCTCACATCCAAACTTATACAACAAGGTTATAGATTTCATAAATTATTAAATACTTTTAAGAAGTTTTACAGAAGATATGAACATTTGATATCTAGATATGACGTGACTCGCAAACAGCTAATAACAAAGGGCATTTCTCATCCTCGATTTTATGGAAATGTTGTTAAAAAATGTCAAAAACTGATAAATAATCCAGAAAAACTGGGACGTAACTTACATTCTTTACGTAATAGTGGATATCGACGAGATATTCTGAACAAATCCGTTAAATTGGCTTTGGATTCTAGTGACCTGAAGACTTTACATATATACTGGCCTCTCACTGATACCGATGTCTGCTGAAATACATGAAGACTCTTTACTAAACCCTTCGGGGAGTTTTGAGTTTGATTTTTCTTCCGTAGTGCGACAGTGTTTTACCAGCAGACTAGATTCCTTGAGCTAGCCGGCAGTTTAGCGGCGAGCACTCTTTGACCCTTCTTTCAAAATTACGTTTTGTCTTATGCTTTTTCTGTTCCAAGATAGTGGTCATTGAGTTAGTAGTCTACCTGAATTGGGTTTTATTCGCATGTTTATTATACTATAGGGAAACGGGATAGAGAAAAGGGGAGGTTTGGGTACCCATAAACCGGTTTAACACTACCACTGGCTTTTGCTTGTGCCGGTACCAAGTCCGGCTATCCCGAGTTCCTATCGTTATTTATGTTTGTCTCTTGTTTTAATTATTGTTTTTCTGGTGCAGTTTGCTTGTGGATTGTGGCATGTGATTGTAGTTCCTGGCCATTGTAGGTGTTTGCTGTTTTCCTGTTTTTGTAAAAACAAATTTTCATGAAACCACATACCAAATGCCTATTAAAACGTGTATGAATATATAGGCAGCGGGTTTCAAGATCAATAAATGAAAGGTATTTTAAACCTCTAACCATGAAGTTCTTATATAACATGCTAAAATCTTTGTATGTATATTTCATGATATCTGTAAGAATTCTACGATACATGTTATATGGGGAGCTTTGTGACTATCACGATGCATCCACAGATTATAAAATATTCTTCCTCTAAGACTTGTATTAATTTCCGAAATGGCCATTCAGCTCATTAAAATTATTGCAGTTGGGGTTAACATATGTGTTATGGTCTCATGTTCATTTACCTCTTATCCTTTCGTAAAATATTTGTAGTATTGGAGAACTGGACTCTTATAGAAACTTTGACCTGAGTCACTCATGCATGAAATGTAGGTCAAAGTAACCTTATTGTTATTATCCTGAACTTTTTGGCTATACAAGACATATCTACAGTAAATGTAATTCATCTAAGACTTGTAGTATCCGAGATCTGAACATCTCACAATAAAGGGTTATGCAGCATGATACGCTCCTAGCAAGTAAACCACTGAAGTCTGAACAAGTGTAATTTAAAGTGATTGTTGACACAGTAAAGAGTGTGACGCAATAAATGTATGGGCACAATGAGGAGCTTGACACAATAATTAGCTTGAACGAACTAGGGAACATAAAAATTAGCCCTTTTCATACTTTTAATCCCTGAAAGCTTGGAAACTGTAAGAATTATGCTCAATCTGTTGACATACTCCTAAGGGCTTACATCAAGATGAATAAAAATAAAAAAAATTCCATTGAAATCTGATTAAAGATAAAGATTTTACACCCAAGTTTTCCCTTTTTGGTCCCTCTTTTAAAAACAGGAGGGGCCACAAAATCCAAAACCATTCCCAGCCTTCCTTTTGTGCCAAGGAACATTATGTTAAAATTTCATAAGAATTGATCAACTGGAACTTAAGTTATTGACCAAAAGCAAAAGTGTCTACAGAAAACGACGCTGACAATGACGACAGCGCCATACCATTATATGACCTCAATTTTTTTGCGGTCATATAAAAGCTTTGACTTGAGTCACTCGTGCGTGAAATATAGGTCAAATCCACCTATTTCATTTATTAACCTCATTGGCTATCCTAATGCATCCATGAATAAAAGCTTATCCATCTATAACTAATAATTCAAAAGATATATTGATTCTAACTTTGGGACAGATAAACTGATGAACAGGTCATACGCTTCCAAACTCTGTTGGGATTAAACGGTTGAATTTATTTATTTCAGGATATGGTATTGGCATATGAACTGTCATAGGACATAAAAATCACTTTGTATATGCTGATACCTAGTATTTTGTGATATGACTATTTTAGGTGTATCTCTAATAAATAGTTCACCTGAAATCCTCTACTTCCTTCAGCAACAAAGTAATCCAATCCTTCTAGTGACTTGCGAACTGTTGCAGAGCACTCTGAAAGAATCTTGATCATAATACTTGTTCCTAAAATTGAAATGTTTGTTAAGAATTAGCAAATACAGTTCTCAATTTAAAAAATCTTTTCCAATGAAACTACAACATGGAATTTATAATATTTATACATGAACATACATATCCATCCTAAGTCAACTAAAAAATTTTGAGTCCATTTTAACTGTAAGAGACAATTTCTTCTGGGTGTGATATTCATCTAACAGTTTGGAAGAAAAAAAATTATGAAAAATGTTTCACAGTAATTAAATAATTTGTATCAATATTGAATAATTTTAATTAAGAATTCAATGCAATATTTTGTATTTTTATTGGAGTGTAAAAGCGTGGACAGTAGCACATTTTGAATGAAGCGCGCCAGAAATGTATCGGCAAACAGGATGTAGATGAGTCAAAAAGGGAAGACATAGTACATCTCATCATACCAAAGCTTCAGACCAAATATCAAATCACTTACACCAACTGTGACAAAACCGGACTTTTCACTGGCATTGTGACGGAGCACCTGATGATACCTCAGTTTTTATAGGGGTTCACACTACTAGTGTTTTAGTTTTGTGGCGTTGTTGTTTATTTGTTTTGTCTTTGTCATACTGTCTCAATTCATGTTGCTGTGAATTGCAGTGATGTTGGATTTACGATTTTAGAATTTCCCCTTTCCTGGATTCGTTTGCCATTGTATCATTACTACATACACAAGCTGAGAAACCCATGAGAAAAATTTCAATGCATGGCTATCATGGGGAAAAAATAAAAGTTCTTGTCAAACAGGAGGTGGATGAGTCCAGGACTTGAAAAGGGGAGACACAGTACAACTCAACATACCAAACTTCTAATTTGAATTTGCAATGAAAATTACCTAAAGTGCTTATTTCATTCTCTTCACAATATGTTAGATACTGCTGTATTACTGCTGGTGGTCCCATACATCTTATTATGTTTGGTGCATCCATCACCTCTCCTGAGGATAGTTTTATGTGACGTTCTCCAAATGGTAAATCTTTGACTATGTGATTTGAAGTAATGAAATCTAAGGAATTTGAGAGTTTTTCTTGGTCCATTTTGTTTCTGGTAGAACTTTTCTCTATTGGTGGAATGGCACAACCATTTAGTATGCTGTGCTTTTGAGCAACGTAATATCGAAATTCTGTTAAATCTGGGATATGATGAAGGAGTTTTTTGAAGTTAAGTCTAATGGCTAGTACAGACAGTATTTGTCTCCTTACTTGCCAAGTTGTTGATTTTTCATAAGAGTCAATTAGAGAAATTATTACATCTTTGTCTTATTTTTGAACTTCAGAAATTTCATCAATTTATATAAATGTTGAATAATTTCATCAAACTCATTAGGGAAAATTGTCTCCAGTATTATTGATATGCACACCTTTAACAGACTCTGGTATCGCCTCTTTGATCTTTTGCTACTTTCCTTCCAACTCTGTGTTGGCATGACTATTGTTGAAGCTTTTCTGCTAACAAGGAAATTGTTCAAGAGGTTAAGTGACTGTTCTCTGTCATAAATGTCAACAGATGTAGTTGTGGTTAGGCTGGAGAAGGAGAATACTGTGTTCTGACTATCCATATCTTGTGAGCTTTCCTGAAAAAATTAAACTTAAAACTGTTAGCCAAGAAAAGTAATGAACACATTTTTTTTATTTAAACATATTTCATTTGCTTAACAGGATCAAACATCTTGAATGAAGCGCTAGGGCTTATGATAAATAATTTTTTAACACCCCAATTAAAATTCAAAATGGATGCATTCAAAACTTAAAATTTCTTTAAACAGTTGAAATATAAAAGATGGTAATTGTAAAATGTTGAGTACCTCGGGATCTTTTTTTTCTTTTGCAATTCATGAAATACCGGGTCAATTGTGATTTATTGAGATATAAAACTACAGTCTGAAATACCATGTGGTAGGTACATGTCTTCAAGAATTAATTCCACCTTATATAATAATGTTGGCTTTTGATTGGTTCATACGTGTATGTGTTGAATATTTTGAAAACTGTCATGATTTTCTTCTTTTTTTTACAGTAAAACAGACAATTTTGTCAATCGAAAGAAATTGTTGTCTGAAAAACTATTCTCCTATGATTTCACACGACAAAATGTGGTTTCTATCACACAGATGAGATTGGACACTTTCCAATATAGATTTCAGTGTTCACTGCAAATTTGAAAAACTCTGACTTTGACCACTCATAGTGATTGACCACTTGCAGTGTGGCAGGTGATATGTACAGAACAGATCATGTTGCCCTTCCAGAGCACCCGATGATACTCCCTGTCTCTGCAGGGAGTTAACACTGCTAGTGTATTTGTGTTGTTTATGTACATTTTGCTTTGTTTCTGTGTTTGTTTATGTTGTGCCTTTTGTAGCCTTTTATTGCCATGTCTTTGGTTTGTGATTTTTTTCCCTTTGGTTTGTTTCTGATACATGTTTTTTTTGGGGGGGTCATTTTAACCTGGATATGGGATGTTGTCTCCTTGATATTTACCCCATTTCCTTTCTTTTTCATATTCATTTATCTTTCTTCACAATTTTGTATTTCGGTATATTGTTATTTTTCTAAGATCTCTTTCCCTTTCAATTTGTTTTGATTTTTACCTTTCCAATATTATTTTTGAGTACAACACTTACATTTCTTTCATCTGCATTATAACTTTGTGTTTGTCAATTGGGTCGAAGTAAGTATGGCATTTCTGTGATGTTGGCAGCAATTTCAACATCTAAACTTTGCTGAAAGTGTTAAACAAAACAGTAGTAATATGAAATTTACATAATATACAAACATACATTATGTTTGGAATTTTTGGCCATCCATTTATTTCCGTGTGATCACAACTGAAAAGTAGAATCTAAATCTATTGTTAAATCAGTTTATCAGTAATTTGTATGAATTTTCTTTGATCTACATTGCTTGGTATTCTCAGTATCACTGAACAGGCCGTGAGATAGAAAATAACGGGTCAGTGTCAAGACGTCATGTGTGCTCTGCTATGCCGTCATATTCATACGCGTCATACATCGGACTGATGAAGAATGCATGTTAATTGTTGTAATAAAGAGTGTATTTACTGTGTTAAAACAGAAATTTTGGCTAATTTCAGTTCATTTTAGAGTTCTACTTATCAATTTGTGAATTACCGATAAAAGAAATACAGGACATTTTGTTTTTGATACGGACTTTATCACGTCGTAACGCATCTAGCTCGCCCTAACGGGATCACTTGATACTAGCCGTGATAAAGTCCGTATCAAAAACAAAATGTCCTGTATTCCATATATATTTCTTTTACTTCCAATGGATTGATGCCACTACTGGTGGAATAAAAGAGCTCTACATTAACGTTTGTCCCTACCAGTCCAAATTTAAATCATGACAAGTAAATTGTACTTGCCAACAGGACAAGTGAAAACAAATAAAATGAAATTTTGCAATGTTTGGACAAGTAAAAAGCCATTTTGGACAAGTAAATCTTATTTCTCTAATAGGCAAATCCAAATAAAAGTTAATGTTGGGACCTGACTTTTTCCACATGGGTTTTCACCAACCCAGTATCTTAGGGCATGAAAATAGATATTTATTCTAATTTTACATCATATCTAAAATTTATGAAAATGTATCATGTGGTAATAAGGCTAGGATAAACTTTGACCTTGAAAGATTTTGCTTTATTTTTTTGAAACTCTGTGTTTTGTTTTTACATTAAGCATATCTTCTGAATTTTTGGTCTTCACTTACATTTGTATTTCTGAACTAATGAGGAATGAACAGCCAAAAAGGCAATCTGAATTCAATGACTAAATATTTTGATATAATAAAGTAAATAAAAAACATTTATTTTAACGTGACCAAAATGTTGGTTGTTGTAATTAAGCTCTTCTTCTATCGAAAGTCATATGAATCTGAATACATTTAAAAATATATTACATATTTCATGAAGTTAACTCAATGTATACCTTGATCATTAAGATATAAAGGATACTGGTAAGAAAAAAGAGAGAACATGCATCAACAAGCTATTTGAGAAGGGCATACCCCATGCAAGGCTTCGCCCAAGGCTATGTGCAAGTTTTACGTATGAATGTGAAGTCTAAGTAATTATATCTGTGTCTATTAGACACATATGATACCAGTACCCTATGAGGCACTGTTTTGCTATTTATTCCTCATTATCTGATATCAAAAAATATTTTTTGATATCAAAAATTATTTTCTGATATAAAATCCGAATTTTTGATATAAAAAAATGATTTTCTGATATCAAATAATTCATTTTCTGATATCCAAAAATCTATTTTCTGATATCAAAAAATCTAATTTCTGATATCAGAAATTCACTTCTATTTTTTGATATCAAAAATTTGATTCTTTTATATCAAAATATATTTTCTGATTTTTTGATATCAGAAAATAATTTTTGATATTAATAATTGAAATTCTGATATCAGAAAATAGTTTTGATTTTTGATATCAAGAATTCAAATTTTTGATATCAGAAAATATTTTTTGATATCAAAGAATCAAATTTTTGATATCAAAAAGTAGTAATGATTTTCTGATATCAGAAATTTGATTATTTGATATCGGAAAATCAATTTCTTGATGTCAGAAAATCAATTTTTTGATACCAGAAAATCATTTTCTTGATATCAAAAAATCAATTTTTGATATCAAAAATTACTTCCTTATATAAAAAAATCCAAATTTTTGATATCAAAAAATCCAAATTTTTGATATCAAAAAATACAAATTTTTGATATCAAAAAATTGATTTTTGGATATCAAAAAATTGATTTTTGGATATCAAAAAAAAAATTTTCTGATATCAAAAAATTGATTTTCTGATATCAAAAAATCGAATTTGTGATATCAGAAAATCACTTTTATTTTTTGATATCAGAAATTCAGTTTTTTTATATCAAAATATATTTTCTGATATCAAAAATTTATTATATTCTGTTTTCTCCTCAGGATAATCTGGAGGTACTTCTACATTGTCAAGAAGTTTCCTTCTACAGTTGACACATATACCTGAAAAATTTCAGCGAGATAACTAAAATCTCCCGGGAGCCTGTATAGCTCATATGGTTATATCAGAAAATGCTTTGCAATTTAAACTAAACTGTTATCTCTATTAGTTTTTGAAATATAAATATGGATTCTAATGCACTTATGTTTGTAACGCTTATTTTGATTGGATGGCTTCAAAATTTTCAGGGGGTAAAATTCATGATTTACCGTAGGAACCAATAGCAACGTAATGGCACAGATGCATACCAAACTTCCTGTAATCTTAAAATCGAGTTCAAACGTTCTATTTGCGGATTTGCATTAGAGTATGGATAACCGGAAAACTTGGTTTGCGACAGTTAAATCTACGATTTACCCCTAAGATCCTAAAATACAGTATGGTTATCTCTTAAATCTATAACATTTTCTCTTTGATACAGACTTATCACATTCAGAATCAAGTAAGCCTGTTAGGGCGAGCTTAATGTATTATGCCATGATAAAGTCTGTATCAAAAACAAAATGTCCTATATTTCTTTTATCGGTAATTCACAAAATCTTATAGTAGATTGAAATAAGCTGAAATTTCTATTGTACATGTACCACAATAATCTATTGTTTATTGCAATAATTCATATTCATTCTTCATTTAAAATATTATGCGTATGTACACTAGTAAACCTTTTTGGCTAATGTAATCCGTTTTTGTCTAATTTAACAGAAAACACCTAATTTTTAGCCAATTCTTCTTATATTATCCTCGTCCCTTTTAAATTAGACTTATCACTGTAAAATTAGCCATGTCCAGGTTAAATTAGACCTTTTTTTTTATTAAACCAGATTAGTAAAAACAGTGATGTGTATTCAGTTTACCAAAAAAGGTCCTATTTAACATGGACATGGCTAATTTTACAGTGACAGTGTCTAATTTAATGTAAACATGGGAAATATAATGGGAATTGGCTAAAATAACTGTCCAAGTCTAATTTAACGAAAATTGGCTAATTATTAGGTGTTTCAATGTTACATTAGCCAAAAATGGGTTATATCATGTATATTAGCCAAAAAGGTTTACTACTGGTAAATGACAAAAATGTTAAACTACCATCCCTGCTGCTGGCAATCTTAGATGTCCTACCAGACACAATTTTTAAAGGGGATTCCCCTAGACTAAGACTATTGTGACCAAGTTTAATTCCAATTGGACCAGTGGTTTTATCATGACCTTTGAATGAAAAGTTTACAATGGAAGATGGACAAAAAGTGATGGCAAACATTTGTTTGTATCCAGGTGAGCTTAAAGCCAATTAAATTTAAAGGTACTAGTAGATTTTCATCAAACACCATGAAAAAATAAGGGGCTGACGAGTGTAATTTATTTTTTATCATTTATTTTTCTTGTCACCAGATCTTGTTTATTGCAGACAATAAACAACGATATTCTAACGGTTCGATGCTTACTCCAGCAACAAGAGAGGTGAATGGCAAGCTTCTTTTTATACCCCTGCTCTAAAGGACGAGGGGGTTTACTGTTTTACCCTTGTCCGTCACAACTTTCGTCAAGCTTTTCTCTGCAATGGCAAAAGATACAAATTTGAAATTTCTTCAGAAGCTTTGTCTGGTCATGCCCTATTGAAGGATGCATTTTCAAATCAGTGTCGCTTTACTACTTCCCGTTTACCAACTTAATCAATTTTCAGTAATTTAGTCCGCCCCAAGCTTTTCTCTGCAATGGTAAATGATACAAACTTGAAATTTTGTCAGAAGCTTTCTTAAGTCATGCAATATTGTGGGAAGCATTTTCAGACTTGTCGGGTCACTACTTCCTGTTGACCTACTTAGTCAATTTTCAGTCATTATGTCCGTCCTAGTCAATTTTCAGTCATTATGTCCATCCATCACAGTTTCGTCAAGCTTTTCTCTGCAATGGAAAATGATACAAATTTGAAATTTTGTTGGAAGCTTGTTCAACATTCACCAATTGAATTCTACTCAAACCATTGCTAGGGGCCGTCTTATACTTACTATAAGGTTGGAGTGTTTGCTCTTTTTTGAAGGCCTCATGGTGACTTCAAGATGAAGAACAACAATGAAAGCATTGCTCCATTTGCTTAAGCTTAACATGTATTTATAGGGATTTGTCCCATGTACTTTTACGGTGGCGTTTGTCTGTCATGCAGTGTGGAGTCCGTAAAAAGATTATCTGTGCTTGAGGTGTATGCTCTTTATTTTGTCAGTTATGGTGTACATGTTCATTTGAGAATTTCTCGTATGAATGCACTATCAAAATTCAACTTTAGGCTTTCTTGTCCATTGTTGTCTTGTAAAAAATAAACTATTTTTCTTGCCATCTGTATATATTGCATATCTCCTGATTTTACTTGCCAAGTTTTCTTACAATCATTTCTATGAGTGCCCTGTAATTTGATTATATTATATGTTGTCTTTTGGTCCCTTTGTCTGGTAACGGATGACAGTGTTTAAGTTTGTAAGAGTACTTTGCTCGATGTGATATGCTTGTTGACGACCCCGCATCCATGACAACGGACGGACGGACAAATGAACCGCCACCATGATCCCTATATACCACCCGCTAAAGCAGGGGGTATTTTTGATAAAGTAGGACTGGGTTGCACAAACGTCAATTAAAGTTAATTGACGTTGAAATTCTCTAAGTGTAAATTACTTTGGTTGAATTTGTTAAGGATTTAATTTACACTTTAAATTGAAACGTCAATTAACCTTATTTGACGTTTGTGCAACCCAGTCCTGATTAGTAAAAGATAAGCATAAAATGATAAAAATAGCTTTGTCGACGACAAATTATTCGGACTAAAAAACTTTGTATTTTGTTTAAACTAAAACAAACCATTTATAACAACCAAATAATAATAAAAAAATAATAAAAGAAAAGAAACAAACAACGCGACAAAATTTTTAATAGGTGCCGATTTTATAACATCACAAAACAACTATGTTCAGTTGCCAATATACACATAGGTACAGACACAAGTGCTGAATATATGTATACTGAGATGCCGAATTAACTTGCTACCATAAAATGTCCCAAAATGAATGCATGAATTCTATTCCTAAACTTACTGGTGTTGACTGGTAGGATAACTCCCCAGTGTTGCCTCAGCTTTTTAACACCATCAATGGATAAAGGTCGAGCACCCATAACCTTCTTGGACGAATTCGACTTCCTTCCTCTGGCTGCAACATTGAAAAATTGCGGGTAGGCACTGAGATGTGAGGGAATTTCACATCATGTTCTTCTCTTTCTATTCTGATTAAGTCGAAGGAAATAGGAAAAGTGTGCACTACATGAAACTAGAAAACACGAGGGGACTTTATAAACATAAGTGGATGATATAAATCGGATAATGGTTTTTATGAAATAAAAACGATACGCTAGGCTATGGAATAGCCTTGGATAGAAAATTGCGTGTTTGATTGACAAGGGTGTGGCGGCTTATGATGTATTTGTATACTCAAATCAATACTTGAAGTAAGCCTTTCTCGGTACTTCTTTGTAATTGCACATGTGATAAAACAGTCACTGATTCGATCAATTTTTTGACAACAGCAACTCAAAGTAGTTTCGTGCTTTTATTTATTTTTTTTTATTTTGTTTTTGCATTCTCCTAGGATAGCTCTTTATTCTTCCGCAAAAAACGCAATTCTATCTCTTTCCACCTTTCGTTCTCCATTGCCTAAGTACCCGGGCCTAAGTATCTCCACAAACTACAATCACGCTTTGTTTAACACAACTGAAAAGTTTTTTGTAGTATTTGTATATTATTGATTATTGCACAATACCTCAACTTTATTTATTAACTTCTGGTTTTAAATTTATACATTACTGTTCTTATTCTTTTTATCATATCTATATTTATAAATTTGCAATACCAATCCCATCATCCTCTACAAACCTGCTCCCAGTACCACCTATAGTAAATGTTTATAATACTTTTCAACTTCCACAAGGAAACAGAAAAATTAAACCCCGCCCCGTTTTATCAGGACGAAACTGGACGCCATTTTGATTTTCGAGAATCTTAAATTCCTATTGGTCAATAGTCTTCTGCGCATGCGTTCTCCTCACTGCGCAAGCGTACTCCTCACTTCACCCAAAGAACTATCTATATAGCTAGGCTATTCCATAGCCTAGCTAATAATGTGGACATACGAGTCAGGTAAAATACCGGCTTCACTGAGAACTTCGATGGCATCAGACTCTGAACATGATGATAAAGATATTTTGTCATCTGAACATGATTTAAGTTCTTGACAAAGGTGTGCAAAGAAGCAAGATGTCATATCTGTGACTACAGAGACCTACATTATTGCAAAAACTGACAGAAATAGGAGGGTTTTTCAACACCAGGGGGCGTTGTTATAATGCCTAGATACACTTCCTGGAAACAACATTGAGTTGAAAACAAAAGGATATATGAGTTGATATGAATAGAATATTATGATATTTTATTAAATAAATGTACACATATTGCGATTGATGTTTTAATTTTTGTGTTAAAATATTATAGAATAACTTTATCAATATTTATATTTCAGAATTAAATTGATTTTTTTTAAATTTTGTCGTTTAATCATTAAAAATGCAACTTGTACATATACTATATGTACATGGAATAATGATAATTACATATCAAGTGAATTAAAGGTTATTTTGGTGGTAGTTTATCTTGAATCAATTAGGTGTGAAATGATGACATATAACTTGATTAGAACGACCAGGTGAAAAGTTACCTGTGCATCTGATTAGCATCTACCAGGTAAGAACTGACAGGTGGTCAATCACAGCTAGGGGTATTGTATATTAGCATCGAGTAGAGAATTGATGTTTAATGTCATCTCATACACCTAGGGTCTACCTTTGATCTATGTCCCAACAAAACATGCAGTTTTACACGTTCGCACCAGGTATGAAATCAAGCAGGTAATGAACATATTAAATTAAATGACATAACAAGTTTACATTGATTAATCAAAGGTAGAAAAAGAAATTTAAAAAAAAATGATGAAATTTGATTTATAGTTATTCTCTGGATATAAATATCATAAAATCTTAGAAATGTAAGTAAACTTTTGATATGATGTATTTGAATATTAAATTTATGAAAGAAATTACTAAGACAAAGGTTAACCAGAAGAGATAGAGGGGAAACTGGGGGATAGTTTAGCCAAATATAGCATTTATATTAAATGCATAAAGATTCAAATAAATTATAAAAAAAAATATTTGCAAAAAAATAAATAAATAAAATAAACAAATAAAAAAAAGAATTGGACACCACTGACATAGAGTCTACATGACTTCCATAATAACTAAACATGTATATTAACTGATGCAGGAAAGGGGGGTCTCTGGGTATAATTGACCCCTTCTTTCTGAAAAAAAAATCAGTCAACCTCGTTCAGAATTTGGCAAAAATTATCAAACATGGTAAGTAAGTCACACCTGATTATTAGAATAATAATATTTTGAAGTAGAATTTTATGAAACGACTATCAATGCCTAAAAGTTTTGGTCAGACTAAAAATCACTCCCTTTCAAAATTATACTTGTTGCCTATCACAGTTGATACAACGAACCTTTCTTACATTTCAAACATTCCCCTTTGTTTATCCTGGAACAGATAATCTAATTAAAGGAGGAAATTATTTTGTAAAACATTAACTTTTGGAGCTTCTGTTCAATGCCTTTCAGCATATGTTTGTCTCCGACGGCATGTACCACGAGTTTTTACAATTATTTTTTCCACGAGATCTCAAAAATCATTAACAAGATATACTTATTTGAGATTATACATTTTCTAGTAATAATTATGAAGGAATTATTTATAATTGTAGCCTATTCTTTCGTTTTCGTAAAACGTACTCCACGGCTATCTATCCTATTCACTATATAACGATACGGTTGTCAAGATGTTGTTTTCAACTCAGCGATATGGCGAATGCTGGTTGCCACTCCCGGTGACGTAACGAAAAACCCTCCTATTCTAGTTATCTGCACCAGAAGATTGTTTTGATGTGAATTTTACCTCCTATTCAGGAGAATTTTGATACTGCTAAAACCCGGAGCTCAGTCCCCACCTTCACGTGACGAAAAATGCATTTTTTGCATTTTCTTTTCATATTCTTATCATTTTCTTGTTCAAATATTCATTTTCTACTCATTTCAAGACATAAACTTGATTAAACAGCATTTCTTTTTCATAACAGAAAAAACTGGATTTTGTGGTTAAACTGGCCTGTGCTAAGTTCAAACTGAGATTATAAAAAAATAATAAATTTACTCATTCCAGTTTTTTTACACAGGCTGTCTAAGATGTCATATTTCAATGTAATATTAAAAGCTAGGTCAGGAAAATTGCGAAAAAAAGTAGGTCGATGTTTAAAAGTGGTAATTTTGTCATTTTTTTCACAAAACGAAAAAGTGGAAATACAGACTTCACAATGAAGGCAATAATGCATCTTTGAAAAGAAAAAATACATAATTATTATATATCACTGAAAAGCTGAAACCATGTAGAATCCAATGATGCTACTCATTTTTCTTTTTTGATATATCCTCTGTCATTTAAAGGACCATTTAAAAGTGGTAATTTTCAATTTTTTCAAAGATATTTGGTCATAAAACTGGACAAAATTTCATATCGTTGCTATGGCAACAGGAGAAATGATTTCATGGAAACTAAGTTATTTGTCAAGCCTCTATTCAACCTCTATCAAAATGTCAAAAAATAAAAGAAAATTAACAGTGGTCATGGCCATCCCATTTTGATGCTTACAGAGAATGTCTCTTAATGGATTTGACATAACCGTTTTTAACTCAACATTGGATTGACTAACTCTTTGTTTTTTTTTCTGTTGCCGTTTTTTGGCATGCCTTTGGACTTTGATTTTTGTGGACATCACTTCCCTTGTTCCTTCGGTATTTTACTGCCGTTGTTTCGTTTCAGTGTCTCAGTAATAAGAGGCGTAGATAACACTTAAAAGTTTTTCAAGTTCGCTTGTCTTCGTTCTTGTGTCAGAACGATTACCATGGTATATGACTAAAGACTTCAACACTTACGTTTGGAAAAAGTATGAGATATAACTTATTTATTTACCTTTTGTAATTGCTCATTCTAATTTATTGATGTTAGTTAAGATGTCGAGTGTTCTAACTCTCACTATGCAAAAACATGGCGCTATTTGACAGAAAGGCTCGGGATCATAGATTAATTAACACACTGAAATATGTCGATGAATACCACTGAACCACTGGAAGATGACTAGAAATGAACACACATAGTTTGAAATTTTTGAACATAATATTGAATTAATTCACAACTCAACATTTCAAAATTTAATTTACAAACAAAATATGCTTTGAAATCAAACAATTGAGTGTGTATGAATACAGAAGTATGCATTTTTTTAAATCTTAATCTTATCATGGTTGAACAATATCAAATAACCAAAAGGACTAAAAGTACAATTTTCCTTTGAAATAAATCACCCATATGAAAATTCAAAGATCATTCTCTGTTACAAAATTGTCTAGTATTACAACCATTTAGCATTTACTTTTTAGCTCACCTCACAAAGTACTCCTAGCATACGCGTCGGCGTGGCGTCGGCGTCCGCGTTCGGTTGGGAAGAATGGTTAAGGTCCATTCCTACTTACTGACATGCCCCACATCAACCATATTGGTATTGCCTGATTCATTTTGGGATGACCACTGGAATGCATGCCTCGGATGCTGTCTCTGACCTACATTTTACGCACGAGCGGCCTGGTTAAGTAGAATGGTTAAAGTCCATTCCCGCTTCCGAACATGGCCCACCTCAACCATACTGGTATGTATGGTGCATTTTGGAAAGACAACAACAATGCATGCTTTGGATGCTGTCTGTGACCTACATTTTACGCGAGCGACTTGGTTAGGTAAAATGGTTAAAGTCCATTCCTGCTTACTGATATGCCCCATATCAACCATATTTGTATGTATGATGCATTTTGGAATGGCTACTACAATGTATGCTTCGGATGCTGTCTCTGAACTACATTTTACGCATGAGTGACTTAGTTAGGTAGAATGTTTTAAGTTCATTCCCGCTTACTGACATGCCCCACATTAACTATATTGGTAAGCAAGATGCATTATGGGATGACAGTTACAATGAGTGCTTTGAATGCAGTCTGTGACATCAATTTCACATATGAATAAATCTGTTAGCAAAATAATTAGAGTCAACTCCTGTTAACTGACATGTTTAATTTGTGACAATGCTGTGCATCGAGGTGAGCTTTGCAGGCTGTACCTGCTTTCTATGTTTAAATCATGTAAACAAATTAAGTATAGACGTGTACAGCAGAACAGCGGTAATAACATATGATTGTACAGATTTTTAAGACTAAAATTAAAAAAGACAAACCAGGTAAAAACAACAGGCAAAATTTCAACCTGCAGTGGTCCTGACTAGGAACAGTCGTTTGAAAAGAAATTGTGAGCGAAACTAGTTTCATGGCACACTAAACCTTCTTTGCATACTGCATTATTTTTTTTCTAACATAGCAATAAATTGAATTCATTGACATGTAATACCTTAATGCCATTTTTGATATTCATGTATGTGCAATACAAACGACATTCAAACAAAATAATCGAAAAAAAATTCCCAATATCAACTTTTATCAAGAAAAAAAAATGATCTCAAACAATTATTTTTGTTATCTTTAAACTCTTTCGTCCAAAAGCTCAGTTCAAACATAAGTCCTACTGGTGGAAAAATATTGGTTATTTTGTGTTTTGTTCTATTTGATTGGAAATAAAATAACCCTCTCAATGACAAAGAACAAATCCAGCAGTTCTAATTTTGAACCAAAATAAGAAGGAAAGAAAGTATTGGACGTAAGGGATATCTACAGAAGACAGAAGGGCTTAGACTTAACAAAAATCAATGGGTTAAGACAAACAATTGTCCCGTTCGATGTAGATATTAATAAAAAGCTAAAAAGTATAATTAGAACAAAAATTAAAATCTTATAGAAAAATCTACAAATTGCTAATATCCAATTACAAATATATCAGATAAAACGCACATTGTTGGAATTGAACAGATTCACATAGGTAAAAGGTGTCTTCATGTTTGTCATACATTATATCCCGGGGTGATATAATATACAAGAAAATTTCTAAATATAATTATTGGTAGGTAACCCACTACGTCATTAAACTGGAATGGGGTTGACAAGGAATATCAACAGTTAATAAAAGTCGGGTTTCCTTCACAATAAGAGGTAAGTAGATTTTCATAAATTTTAACATTATATCAATGTATATGTTACAGTAAAAATGTATAATTAGTTATTATACATAATTACTGAAATTTCAGTAAATATGTATAATTACTAAACATCATAGCAATTATACATAATTCCTAATTCTGACCAGTAATTATGCATAATTACTGCTTTTTCTCAAGGTTTTTTTTTACAAATTTACTGATTTGATTTCAGTAAATTTGTATAATATTGCCGAATATTAATACTTTACTCAATATAATGAAATATAAATTGTATTTTAATATTTTAATATTTTTTCTCGAATTCTACTCACTACAAATGCATATGATCTCTAGCCATGTCAATAAATAAGCAATAAATTTATGAATTATTATTTCTGGAAGCATTTATTTCTGAAAAGAATTCTAGATTTGTTATTGTACATAATGACTCGAGAATATTACTGGTATTTCTTTTTCAACCTGTTCCCATGCAACAATATTTTTCATGAAATGTGCGGAAAAATATTTAATTCAGGTAAGAGAAACCCTAAAAACTTAAGCTAAATGGAAACTGCAAATTAGGATAGCCCTCGTTAAAAAGTCGGGGAATCAGGATAAAAATATACTTAAATAAGAAAAGAGCATGCTTTAATACCAGGGCTTGAGATGGAAGGATCTGACATCTTTTGTTTTATGAGTTTTTATGAGTCCCTGAAGAGATTTAGTCTTGTAGGAGTATAAGAAAAGTCTTTGAGTAGAGGATTACAATTCGTAAAAATGTGGATTTAAAACATAATACAACAAGATGCTTTTATTATGCGAAGGCCTTTTGAATGATTCCTTGATTCATGATTTTAGTTTATCATGAGGAAGCATAGTATAGATTGTGGAAAATGCTTTGAGAAAATGAACAGAATTTTGATTTTCCAACAAATATTTCGAATTTTAAAGTTTTTGTCATTTTGGGTGTGGATTGTCTCACATTTATTCTTGATACATGCAGAAAAAAAAACTTATCTGTAGAATAAAAATTCCTATTGTTAGTCCTCGATGACATCATATGCCTTGTCACTGATAATCTTGATTAAAACTCTCTCTCATACAAAGCTCTGTAATTCACTTTCTTTGGCAGTACTTTGAAGTCCTTAGGGATGGTCTGTCCTCAAGTTTATAATGTCAAGGTTTTAAAATTGATATTTTTATATATTAGAACATCGATAAAATATCATTTTAAGCAAAAAATGATGGTTATAACTCATTTCACTGACAGGAGTTCTAAAGGAAACAAAATGGTATGCATGTGGAATAATAAAAGCTAGACAAATGTGCAAAGGCAAATGTATTGCCATGCAAAGACACATAAGAAGGTCCCGGGAAACAGTGTTTTATATTCTTAATCTCATGTAAAATCTGTATTGAACAGACATTTAAGTTGTGAAATGAGTGTCTACAAAACTAAATATACAGAAACAACGGTGTCAGCATGTTATTCTAGCTGCGGGACCGTAGCTCTTATGGTCCTTTTGCTGATTTTTTGATAGTTGCGGACCCTGCCAAATCAGAAAAAAAAATAAAAGGACCTATAGAGCTACGGTTCCGGAGCTACGTGTTATTCGTATGATGAAATTTTAATAAACTAAACAAAAGAGATTAAAAATACTTTTTAATAGCATTTCAGTTATTATACATAATTACTGATTAATATTTCAGTAATTATGCATAATTCCTGGACATTTTAGTTATTATGTATAATTCCTAAACAGGCTAGTTATTTTACATATTTACTGAAATTTTCAGTAATTATGTATGATTCCTAATTATACACTTTTACTGTAACATATACATTTCAAAATTACGTAATGTCTTTTTCTCTCCTTTCAAGATTGTAGTCATGGAGTTAGTAGTCTACCTGTATTGGGTTTTATTCGTATGTTTATTATACTATAGGGAAACGGGACAGAAAAAGGGGAGGTTTGGGTATTTCTTGTTATCCATTTTTTAACATTTCATAGCTTGTCAGTCCTCAACTGTCTCTAATTCATTTTTTCTGTCTTTTTACTTTCGTTTTATTATTCAGTTTGTAAATAACTAAATACCGAAGTTACTTTGAATATATTTCTGCATATGCACTTTTCGACAACTTATGCCTCTTCAGTACAGATGAAATCTAAATGTTTGGAGACCATAAACTCAAAAATATTAGAACAAATAACCAATATGATCTAAATGTAAATCTATAATCAGAGCTTTTCGTGAGGGGGGATTCTCCTTAGTTGAAAACAGAATTTACAAAAAATAGATATTGTAAGAATCGGCTTTCGGGTCAACACTGAAGTACTGAGTACTGGGCTGTTGAATACCCTCGGAGACTAAAAGTCCACCAGCAGTGACATCGACCCAGTAGTAACAAATAACTAAATACCGAAGTTACTGTGAATTTAATTTCTGCATATGCGCATTTCGACAACTTATGTTTCTTCAGTGCAATCATTGATTGATTAAGTTTTTAGAAAAAATAATGATATATTTCGCAGATAATTATGAAGTTTGGATGTATGATTAGACATGCATTTTTCAAAGTATTGTCATTGAGCTAAGTCACGACCGAACTTAATTTGAACAGTACTCGAAATACGGAACTCAACGTCTGATTTTGACAAAATATTGATCCTGGGCTTTGTACAATTTTATTGATTCAAAGGCAATATGAACCAAATTCTTTTCATTTTTTTAAAAGTGTTATCTTGCACTAGAAAAAAGGTCACCTTTGGCATGCAGTATTTCCAAAGGGCTTGAATGTTGAGGAAAGGATCCCTTTTTTAAGGTAATTACAAAATAAAAACAATGACAAGAATTTAATGCCATGCTATATTTTAAGACATTTTTCAAAAATAAATTTACCATAGTAGCATTCAAAATTCTACAATCGCAGTTCAGTTGAATTATCCTTTCATATGAAGATTGAATTAGTTACATTAAACATTGTTAAATTATGAAAGTTGAATTATGTAATACTATGCAAGCAAAACACACGATTCTCCTAATTAAGGTATTAATTTTATAAAATGAATAATCACATTTGTCTATTTCTTGTTTTGATTTCTTAGTTTCAAAGCCATGTTAGAAAAAATACATAACAAATAACTAACATGGATTTAGATTTAATATCACGAGCTTGGTGTATCATGAATGGTGAATGAAAGGATATGGAGTAAATGCACATGAGACAAAGTCTCTACAAATGCATGGTAAAAACAAGCAAAGGAACAACACTTTTATTGTTGTTCTTCATCTTGAAGTCACCATGATGCCTTCAACAATGAGCTTTGTTCATACCTCAAAGTAAGTTCAAGACGGCCCCTAGCACCGGTTTGAGCGGAATTCATTGCTAAATGTCGAGCAACGCCATACCCATGTCTTCATTGGTCATGGGTGCAGGATTGTCGACGAGCATTGATTAAACTAGCAAAGTGCTTTTGCAATCAATGTCATCCTTTCCCCGACAAAAGCACCTAGTGTCCCAAGCTAGTGGACGATTACAACACATAGACAAACACAGGGCACTCAACCTGTTTTAACCTACCATTTCTTTTTGAAATGCCTGTACCAAGTCAGCATTACTGCTGATGAAAATTTTGTCCTGTTCTTATGCACCTGCTTTGTCTTTTTGCCTTTTATATTTTGGATTTCGTTTCTTCAAAAATCTGTCCGTCTATTTTGTCATAACCTTCATTTGCTGATTGGTCAGTGGTGTGAGTCTCTTGTGTCAATTATTTTAGAAAGTTGGTGAACTTAAATATCTAATGTTTTTAAAAATTATCCTTTTTTTACTCAATATCCGTTTTAATTAATAGTGGTTAGTTCAAAAGTAAGTGAGAACCGAACGTCAATCAAAAGAACGAATAATATCTGGACAATGGCAACATCGGAAAATCTAAGAAACAGTGACACCGCTTGGGAACTGGACAAAATGAAAAATGAAGGCACACATATAGATGAACAACACGGACCCAATAAAAACCATGGGTGACATCAGGTGTACCGGTAGAGTAAGCATCTCCTGCTAATAATCCACCCGCCGTGTTGAACATGTCGGACATGTTGAATTCCGATAGTAAAGTCAAATCCGAAAGAGGAAAAACAAACTTTAGTTGTAGAGAGAAAGATCTGTTGTCATCTGAAAAACAGATATCGCAAAGCGATCTACAAGATCGTGATGTCGACAGTAAAACTTCTGTAGTGATGACTTTAAGTTTTTTTGCTTTAGTAATCTATTCTAAGCAACTGAGCTCCTGTAACGACCACATGCCTTTGAGTAGAAAATTAGAATAATGTGTCATATTGAAGTAATATCTGGATTTTCAAATTCAAATAGTTAATTGTCATTAAACTAAATGTGTTAGTGACAAACTACTAAACAACTTCAACATTAATTCCATTATGTGTCCTATTTGAATAAATTCTAAATGGTTTAAAATAGTGTAATGCGTCTTTCGGCTGTGTTGACACTTGTTACTGTTACTATTCATTTTAATTTCAATATGACTCTTTCGTGCTCATTTTGACGCAACTTTTATTCTGTTCACTACAGACAAAACATGGCGACATCAATCTTTAAATGTGAAGAACACGGTAAGATCCTCGATTCGTACTGTAAAAGACACGATGAGCCTCTCTGTTTATCTTGTGCCCGATCTCGACATAAATCTTGTGGGGACATTATACCTCTTGAGGATGCAGCAAAGAATGCAAAACAATCCACCGCCTTAACAGACTTACAAGAAACTATCTCAGTTGGCCTAAAAAATATCCAAACCATAATTCAAAATGCAACCTTGGAATACCTTGTTGAAGACGAGAAAAATATTAAAGGAGCGATAAGAGAGGTACGCACTAAATTAGACAGCAAATTAGATGAGTTGGAACGAAGCTTGATTCTGGAGTTAAACTCAAGCCTAGCGTCGTGTAAATCAAAGCAAAAAGAGATTTTAAAAACTTTTACAGAATCAGAAAAAACAGTGAAACAACTAAGAGACCAGACAACTGAGATGAAAGATCTTGCATCTGATGTACATATTTTCATAAGTACACGGAAGATAAACAGATATGTACATGAATGCTTTACTTCAACGTTGAAACAAAATGTCATTGAAAAGTACAATGTTAATGTCAAGATTGATCAAATTCTTAGAACTCTTCTTACTGATGTTAAAGCATTTGGGAAAATTAACGTTGAAGTGACAAAGGCACATGTACAGTTGTCTCAACCAAAGATCGTTCAGGCACAAAAATATTTACATCCTGTTAGGAAAAGCCTGCGTGAAATCGGAGTCGATGTGAAACAAACATTTACGATCAAAAAGGAATCAGGATCTATGAATGTTTCCGGATGTACAATCTTACCTAACGGTCACGTGTTTATTGCAGACTATAATGGTAAGGCACAATTAATGCAGTACAATCAGAATGGAACACATGTCCGTGACACTCCTGTTTCTAGTAAACCGTACGATACAACAGTGATAGATTCCGACCGTGTAGCAGTATCCCATGGTGTATCATGTTACCTTGAGATTCTAAACATACAGAACACAACAGTAGATAAGAAAGTAGATTTGGGCAACACCACCTTGGGATTGTCTTACCAAGGAGGAAAACTTTATGTTGTGGTTTTCCGTCGTGCTATAGTTGTCCTTGACATGTCAGGGAAAATAGTGAACACTATAAACATCGGTGCTAGTTCCATGGATTATGTGACGACTACAAACGACAGGATATACTACTCCGATTGCAATGAACATGTTGTAAGTTGTTGTGATATGTCCGGTAAACAAATCTGGAAATTCAAAGACGGTTCTGTGCAACATCCGTGTAGTCTTACTGTCGACAAAAATCAGAACGTAATTGTTGTAGGACTTGTTTCTCAAAGTGTAGAAATTATTTCACGTGACGGGCAAACAAGTAAAACATTACTTACTGAATCTGATGGTTTGAGCCTTCCACAAGCTGTTGCCCTTAACAAGCTTACCGGGGATGTCCTTGTTTGTAATATGTCTGACGGAAATGGTTTTTATTTAAAGCTTTATAGTTAAATGAACAAACTAAGGTACAGTGATGACATTG
>MJUU01074046.1:1746-12741 GCA_002080025.1 Modiolus philippinarum
AAAAAAAAAAACAAAAAAAAAATTCCCAAACAATCAGAAGTCAATCACAACACTAACACAACCAAAGGGATCTCATCGAGTCAAAAGTAAGAAAACTTAGCACAATAAACATCTGGTCAGAATCACAACTTGATATTACAAAAGAATAAAAATGCCCAAATTTGAAAGCATGATATTGCTTCCATATCAGAAATTCTCTCAAGCACAAGTACACCATAATTCAAATAGAGCATACATTGCTGGCACAGGAATTTTTTCATGGACTCCACACTGCAGGAGAAAAAAACTCGAGTCTTAAATAAGTAATGATGTGATAAGGAGTAAATGAACATGAACAAAGTCTCTACATATACATAAAACGTAAACGTACATATACGTAAAAAAAGTAATGGAACAACGCTTTTATTATTTTTCTTCATCTTGAAGTCACCATGAGGGTTCAACAATGAGATTTGCTCATACCTCTTAGTAAGTTAAAGATGGCCCCTAGCACCGGTTTGAGCAGAATTCATTGCTCAGTGTCGAGGAACGCTACATCAATACCCTTCATTATCCATGAATGCGGGGTTGTCAGCAAACGTAAAATCAACTGACAAAGTTTCCTTACAATTTGTGTCATCCTGTTTCTTGACAAAAAGACTAACAGAAGACAATCACAACGCTAAAAAAGACCACGGGGCACTCATCGAGTAAAAAGGTTAGAAAACCTGGCATAGTAAAGTGTCAGGTGGTTGCATTAAAATGGAAACTTAGCATATTTTACACTTCTTGATACCCTACTAACTATGTGTTTTTGTGTTCCTCATGAGTAAACAAGTCAAATATGACATGTGATTATAGACCCTAAATACACATTTTTTTCCATCTAATCTATAAATTCATGAAATTGTCTTGAGTCGTAAGCGTATGATCAAAACTTATTTCAATCAAATGCTACTAGTAATTCATTTAAAACAAAAATAAAAAAAACAAAAAAAAAACCTTGTCTTTATTTCAAAATATTCAAGGTCATATTTGCTAAAATTTTATCACAATGTAATGAAAAATTCATATTCTGTATGGTATTTCGAGTATGTTACAATGTACATGATACTAAATCTTAACCTGTGTTTATCAATAATCACAGATCGTACATGTAAGTTGACATTATTTTCGTTGTAGCTTTTATAACAAATCATGTATGACTACCAACTCTTAAGCCAAAAAAAAAAAAAAATCTTACAAGAAAACCCAAATAAAATCACAATATCTGATCTTATCAAGTATTACAATTTAGCGCAAGACTCTACATTATTCATTATACAAGAAAAAATACTATTCCGGTTGATCTTTGGTATAGTCATACTGGTCTCGATTCTATTACATGTAGACTCATTTTAGATCAACCTTGATTTGCCAGCGATCAATTTTTTTTTTAATTCACATGAAAGAAAATCCTGCAATATTCAGTTATCGCAGACGTATGTTGTATTATCTAGGAAATGCATCCATAGAGAAAGGCAGGAAGTCTGGTTTCAATTTAATTATTTCATTACAAAAGAGTTATTTTTTTTTTTTGGTTCCCAATGCTTGATTTCCTGTTATTATGAAAGTAACAACCTTCTCAACTTTCCGAGTTTAAACCAAGACATGAATAATTCATTTTCCTGAGAAAAGTTTTGACGCCAACAATTTTTTCATTGAGTATCGAGTAAGAAAGAACATATTGACTGAATTAAATAGACCCAAAATAAGTACACTAATGCTTAAGGATGGTCACTCCTCAGGTTTTTGAAACTGTCACTGACTTTCGGAATTTTATATTTTATCGACCACATTGCATTAGAAAATTTTGCACACTGACCCCCATTTTTCTTTTCAAAATATGTTTGTTTACACCTTGAAAAAACTTTTGACAAAATTTGATGAAATTCTTGATATAGCTTCCTTGGGGCGATTGCCTTAATGCAAAGTAAATGAAAAATCAAAAGTGGTTCGGTTTCCCGCCAAAAGTTTATGCATGTAAATCTCATTTTTGTGGCAAAATAACAGATATTGCCAAGTTGATTTTAATCTTAAAATAATATCAATATCATATATTATAGGTACATTTCTTCAAACCCGAATGAAATAGCCCATTTTAATGCGGAATATTGCAAAATGTTATGTATTAATTTAAAACTTAAAAATATTACACAAGAAAAAAAGGTTTAAATTGTTGGAAATTATTACATAATCTAGAAAACTATTCGTTTAAATTATATTTTATTGTATGACTTTAACTTTAGATTTTTTATACACCACAAGATATTAAATGTCGAGCAATTTTTTATTTGGGTACACACGACCGATGAAATTTAAAAAATAGAGATAGTTTCCTTTCGTTTACGCAATATTTTTCCCGTATATTATTCCGATATATCCGCTACACTATTTATGCTGTTGCACCTTGAAGAACAAGCACAAGTAATATTTAAGACCGGTAACTGTCAATTGTGTTTTACTCAAAACTTGTCAGTGCGACTGTCTTAAAAATAAAAAAAAGGTATAAATCAGTGGGATCTAAGAAAAATAGCTAACAAATTATTATAAGTTATTTTTCAAAAATCAATAGTTTTTCAAAGCATTCAAATGATGTTTTTTTTTTTCACTTACAAACGTTTGATCGCGTTTTTAGAAAATGGTAATTTATCTATGCAATGGAAATACCTTTTTTCCTTCCTAACTACATGGAATTGGATTTCATAAAAATTGAAAAAAAACATAACAAAACAAATATAAAAAAAAACAAAAAACAAACAAATTTACAAGTCATACATTTTAGATTGAATTGAGTTGTTATTATAGAGAACGATATTCTTGAAACAACCAGCCACAAAACAAATGAAATATGAGGTAAAAATTATAACAAAGAAATATATGACTTTACTTTTCACAATATATACACAGAATCTCTTACCTTGAAAGAATATTCTTAATAGGACTTTCGGTCATTGAATATGTTTTCACCTAGTTCTTTATCAGTACAAAACAGAAAAACAGTTTAAATACCAATTTCACCGAGTAAATTAGCCAATCAATTCCTGTAACATAAGTTTCAGTATTTTGATATTTAATGCAATTTTAAACATCTATATTATCTTCGATTAACACAAGGAAAAAGTCGGGTATGAAACTTAATAAAAGGTAAAAGGTAAAATTCCGTTTTGAAATGACATCAAGTTTACCAGTCCAAATTAAAATACATGTATGTCTACGTTTTACCTTTACCTTTTACTTTTACCTTTACAAAATCACGATAACTATTTTTTTTATTTATATTTTCTAAAACAGAAATAATGATGAATCGCCAGGAGTTTTTTTATTCTTGTCTTCATTTCTATCTGTATACAGTTGTAGTGTTTAGTTACATATCATTTACAGTTATATTGTAATCTGCTTAGAACAAATCCATAAAAAATTACAAGAATATTTTTCGAAATGTTACAGCCGCCATTGTCAATAATTGTCTTAACAATTCTTTTACTTCATATTATAATTTATTATAGATCATCAAAGAAATATATAAAGATCACTATTTTTATTACTATTATTTATATATGTATCTAGTTTAAAGACTTCAAGTCAAAACATACCTTTAAGATTGTGTGTATAGGGTCTGTAAGTCTCGTCATGTGACTCGCGAGAATCAACGATATAGAAGTAATTCGAAAACGTTTTCCGCCAAAAATGGCGTTAGAGAATAGTGGCGTTCAAATCTTTGTTTAGAATGTAACTTCCGGAAGTTCCAAAATTGTACGAGACTTACAAACCCTATTGTTCAACGACAAAAGACACAATAACTGTGAAAGAATTTTTAAGGTCAAACCATAACTTGCTTCAGTCAGTATAATACACTTCAGGTTTTGTGCAAATATTATTATAGGAATAGAAGTCATTTTGGAGGAGTTTATCGGTGTGTAAACGCGGTCGACTCACTTAAAAACTAAACAAAGTCCGAAGGACTTTATGTAAAGCTTGTGAGTGAAAGGCCGCGTTTACAAATCCATAAACTCCTCCAAAATAACTTTTATTTCTTATAATTCCAATCCTTTGAAATTAAAACAATGATTTCCCTGGATATGACTATACCATATCACAGTAGGTAACGTCGTCCTGCGAGGACATGATTTTCTACGATTTTCCCAAAGTGATTTTATACGATTGTCATGGATTCGACCCGATTTTACAAGCGGAAATACTCCTTTGTGTTCTTATTCTCTATATTATTTTGCATTTTTTACTAAAATGTTACTTCTCTGTCTTTTAAGTCCGGAATTGTGTTATTGAAATAACGTAGAAACCAGAGAATTCGGAGTTTCGTGTTGTCCTGGAATTTACACGAGTGTTTACTACTGATGACCTAGATTTTATACGATTTGTCTGTGAATTTATATTTTATACGATTTGTCTGTGAATTTATACGATAGATATTTTAATTAAAATGATAGCACAACTTTAATTACAGGACTGAATTTTGTAAGCAAAAAATGATAGATGAAATTGAAATTTAAGGTTTATTTTAAAACTAACTATCGTAACGAAGTAAAATAAGCTGAGTAGACAAATGATTTGTATTTATATTTTTTTGCCTTTGTATCGCATAATTATCTTACTGTCTGCATCCAGATTTTCCATTCTTGTAAATGAAATAGAAAAATTCTGCATACGGAATTATCTGATTTATGAATGCGGTCCAATAAGTTATAAATGTGTTAAATTTATGTCCAGCATGATGCCTAGTTAATATAATGCATATAATATAGTATCATTGCGTAATTTATTTCATATTGGCATAGTTATAGGTATGAGGTAAGTCATATTGGCCAGAGGCGCAAGCTATAATCAATCAATCAATGTTACATCAAGTACATCGCTTAAAATTGAGTGTCATGACAAATCAGTTATCGTAACATGAGAAATCCTACAATGCATCTCCTACTTCAGACCTTTAAGACTTCAAATTCGCTTATCGCTATTGTCAGCGATATGGCGTTTCCTATTTCTACATCCTGCTTTCCTGTTTACAATAAATACCACATTTCAGACACCAAATCCAACTTGTTGTCTGTGGTTAAACGGGACTCATATTAACGGGAAAATATGTAAATCGAACTAATTTTTATCGTCAGTATGAATACAATTCTGAAGTTTGTTTAATATCTGTTCACAAGTTAAAGGATGAATCAAATGATACCTGTTGGTTCATAATGAATATTTTGACACTGTTTATAAAACAGTTGTTTTGTCGAGTTTATCGCTCTTAAAGAAAAAGGACATCCGTTATGGCCAGATTATACAACGAAATTATGATAATCATCTCAATCATTTTAATTAAATGACGGAAAATTGATGTAACAGACAGTCCCATACAGTCCCTATCAACGACAAAAGGTTTACAAAGGACAGATGTCAACTATTCGAGTCGTGGGCATAACTTTGATGTTGTGACTAACTCACAAACTGGCAGTTCCTTTGTGAAAAGATGACAAAATGCTACATTTTAATATTGGGGTATTTTTTGTATTACATATGAATGCACACAAAATTTTGTCTGTTTCCGTCCATATTTGATAACATTGTGTTTTCTATAACACAGAAGCTGACAAAAGATATACAAGTCAAAAACTGACGGTAGGGACAGATTTATTGAATCGGTTTTATTTCTAAAAAAGCTAACTGCTTGTCAAAATAAACAAGAACAAGAAAAACTGTCAATAGCTCATATTCAATGTCATTTCGATTATTCTTGCTTTGCTTGATGTGGCAATGTTTCACTAAAATAAAAAAAATCACTTTAAATTGTTAACTTAAAACAAAATAGTGCAAAATGTGAAAAATAACATGGGTCCTAGATCTAGTGTGGTCAAGTCGGAGGTTGGAAGGCTCAAGCTTTATAGTTGTTCATTATAGAATTAAGCAACTTAGATTTTGACACGCATCCAAAATTTTAAGAACAATTGCCAGGACTACTTTAAACAAACTTTTTAGTTAGCGAACGGCTCATATTGAAACCAGATCAAGTCGCTTCTGAGGTCAAATCAATACTGTTAAAATTATTATTCTTCTAAAATAGAATTTTGAAAAAAAAATTCTTAAAACGCTATATTGAATTAGATAGAATTTTTTAGAGACATCAATATCTGAATATTTTGGTACATATTAAACAAATTTCACAATATCATGTTCTTCTTTCATAATTGATGATGTTGTTATACCAAATCTATTTAGAAGTATTTCAACTGAAGTTTCATATGTAAGAAGGCTTGATATGATAGTCAACGGAAATTATGTCCTTAGCTCAGTAACTGTGAGCATTTGTCCGGAAAGTACCTGTGTGTATGTTGTTCATGTTTTATGTACTTCATTGTAAGGGTACTCGTCTTGATGAGTTGGACTTTTTTCTAGTTAGATTTTTACTGTGAGTCTCTTTGTGTATTTATTTTTAGCCATTCACCACACATAGGGGGAGGGGTTGGATCTAAGAAAACGAGTTTAATCCCACCGCAATTTTTGCGCCTGTCCCAAGTCAGGATAATGTTAATCATTGGCTTGTCCTTGTCTTCTTGTAAAATTTTAGTTTCTTAATATTTGGGTTATTGGATGTTGTTTTATTCACTTTTTACATTTTTGGGTCCATTTAGGGCTTGCTATATGGTGTGAGGTTCCTCACTGTGTTCAAGACCGTACTGTGACCCTTAGATGCTTTGTTTTGGGGTCGTTTTAACCTGGATATGGGATGTTGTCTCCTTGACATTTACCCCATTTCCTTTCTTTTTCATATTTGAGTTATTATCATACAAAGACTTCACGGTAAATTAGCGTGCATGCTTTCACGGGGTATCCTTTGAATGGTATCAGTTTACTCAATTTTCAGCAATTTCGATCTTTTGTTATTTACTCTATATTAGGCACATTTTATAATTGTGTGTTTTTCATAACTTCAATTGCACTGGAAATTATTATACTATCACAAAACTCATTTTCTGCTTTAGCAGGCATGACATCTACGGTAAAATATCTAAAACATGGTGCTGTTCAAGATTATTAAATTAGAATCTCTGTATTCTTAGCATGTATGGCTCATCTTTCGAAAACTAAAAAGTTTTTATTATAACGTTGGATGATAGAAGATGTATTCTGCTGGTGGCTATGTTTTCTATCGAACTTGCAATAACTCCTTCCAACTAGATGAAATTTTTAGTTCGTCTCAACGAAGTTGAGGGGGACTATTGGAGTACCCCCGGCGTCCGCATTTGGGCATATATCTCTGCAACTATGCATGGTAGGGTCATCAAACTTTGTATGTAGGTGCATCTTGGGCTATCTCACAGCCTCCAAGAAAATTGGGTCTCTCTGACCTATATTTACGCTTGATTGATTTATATTCAATTTTTGGACGAGTTTAGATCTCAGTCACTATACATGGTAGGATCATGTAACCTTGCATAGGCATGCATTCGTGATGGTAAATCAGCATGCAAGCAAAAGTAGGTCACTTTGACTTATGTTTTACGCATGGGTGGTTTATGTTCAAGTTTTCGGACAAGTTCAGATCTCAGTCACTATACATGGTAGGATCATGTAACCTTGCTTATGCATGCAACTGTGATGTCAACATCCAGGCAAAATTTTGTTACTGTGACAATATGCCATAACGAGGCGAACTCTGTAATCGTTGATTACCTATGCTTGAAAAAGACCCTCCTTAATACATCGGGAAACGAATGCAAAGCAAAATAAAAAAAAAAAAACGATAAAAGAGGTAATTTCAAAACAAAAAAGCCTAAAGCATAGCAATTTATATTTAACATTTAACACAAACAAAAGAACAAGGGCGCCTCAAAATTACAGCGCTAGCAGAGTGAAAGCCTACAAAACTGCAGGTATCATCATTTGGTAATGTAGCGTAAACTTGATCTGCTCAACCAGTCACTTAGACACGTAAAAATATTAATTGTGTTGAAAGCGGTTATTGTCATTTTCTAACCCTTCGGCAAGTTCAATCAAAATTCGTGCACAGTGTGGGGTCTGCAAAAAGATCCCCATGCTTGAGGTGCATGCTCCTTTTATTTTGTCAGTTTATGGTGTACTTGTTCATATAAAAAATTCTCATATAAATTCAACATTTGTCTTTCTTGTTTTGTAAAAATTAAGCTATGTTTTGTCATCTGTATATACTGTATATACATATTGCCCACATCTCCCGATTTCACTTGCCAAGTTTTCTTACAATTAACTCGATGGGTGCTCTTTAATCATTTATATGCTGTATTGTCTATTGATCCCTTTTCGAGCACTGGATGAGTGTTGGAAGAGTACATATTATTCCCGAAATTGCCAAACATACAGAATGAAGTGAACAATATTCGACAAGGACTGACCATTAATGGAGAAAAGATAACAGGAAACACTTACAATGGCCGGACATTACAATCACATGACACAATCCACTAGGAAACTGCACAAAAACAATTAAATGACAAAAGACAAACAAAGACAACGATAGTAACTCGGGATACATGTAGCCGGTACAGTTGAACCGGTTTATGGGTACCCAAACCTCCCTTTCCTATATCCCGTTTCCCTATAGTATTATAAAAATACAATTAAACTCAATACAGGTGGACCATTAACTCTAAGACCACAATCTTGAAAAAGAAAGAATAAGACAAAACGTAATTTAAAAAATGGATCAGGGAGTGCTCGTCGCTAAATTGCCGGGTAGCTCAAGGAGCCTAATCTGCTGCCAAAAATCAATCCTGTAAAATTTGGTTGAATTTGCATCAATGTTTAAAGAGTAGATGTTGAAATATCATTTTACTATGATAATGCTATGGTCGAACAGGTAAATCGAAATCAAGATTAAAAACAAAAGCTTACAGGCAGTACCTTAAAAGGGTTGCACATTATATACATATCAAACGGGAAAAGTGACACTTCGATCACACATCGTGCAAAAATGTCACTAAACGTTCACTTGCCTTTTTTTTATTTTAAGAGCTATGATGAAAGCGTCTGCATGTTTACATTTTTTCAATATTATTCGTATTGAATCCGGGACAATCGTAGAAGAGCAGGACAATTTATCGTAGAAAATCATGTCCTCGCAGGACGACGTTACCTACTGTGATATACTGCACTTTTTTTCTCGCAGCGTATTAGTGGGCAAAAAGAGTTTATCGAGAAAATAACTTCGTTGTTGTTCGTGACGCTGACCAATGAAATTGGACCTTGCAATAGCAATTGGAATTATAAATGAGTATAAATAACTAAATACCGAAGTTACTGTGAATTTTGTTTCTGCATATGCGCATTTGGACAACTTATGTCTCCTCAGTGCAGATAAAATCTAAATGTTTGGAAGACCATCAACTCAAAATGTTTAAAAATTGATAGGGAACAAATAACCAGTATGATCTAAATGTAAAGCCAAAATCAGCTAAGAAAAGAGCATTGCATGAGGGAGATCTTTCTTACTTTTCAACATTTTTTACAAAACTTAAGATATTGTAAGGTTCCAAATAAAATCGGCTTTCCGGTCAGCACCGAAGTACTGACTACTGGTCTGGTGAATATCCTCTGGGACAAACAGTCCACCAGCAATGACATCAACCAAGTGGTAACGAATAACTAAATACCAAAGTTACTGTGAATTTTGTTTCTGCATATGCGCATTTCGACAACTATTCCTGTGCAAGTGTATTTTTAGAATAGCTTACGGAAGAAAATGAAATGTTAAAATTACGTCTGCTTGTAATCTAAAAAAACGAAGGTAATAAACTTCGACTCAAATTCAATTCGTTGAGAAAGATATTGAGGTTGAAATTTGGGCTAGCCTTACTGATTATACACTTTCAAGACAATGCCATTATTTGACACACAGCATTGTATTCCTATTATATATAAAGTCCACCAAAAGTTTAGCTTTAATATTTTTAAAGTTTTACTAGTACATGTAAAACATAAGAAAGCTACAGATATAAACTTTGCAGGATGGTAAGCCTGAACATTAAGCACGTAATGGTACTTACTAGCTTTTTATAGATATTCGTAATACGAATAACGCAACCAAACGTACAACCATTCCTCCAAATACAGAGTACAGGTTTCAAAAGTCACAACAATACGGAATGATGTGAGTTTCAAATTCTAATTTTTATTGGGAAAATGTGTGCAACATTCTATAATTGATAACTTTAGGAATTCAGGGCTTTACAGAATCTCCGAATGGAATTTTAGGGAGACCATATTCAATCAAAATAAGACCAATATTTTTTTCTAGAATTTCGAAAAGTCATTTCAGAAATTGCAAGGCCCCTCAAAATGTTTAAAGAAAAATCTATAAAATGAACAATTTTTAACAAAAACTGAGAGATCTGGATAGTTTTGCGCTCAATAATAGAAAACATTTTTTATTCTGAAAATTAAAATCTGAAAAAGCAAAATTTTAACGGATTTCAAACAAAAGGTGATAAAGAAACTTGGTACACTAGACATCATAATTTGGACATTTCGATAGTCTACTATACCAACCTAATAAAGCGTAAAAGTTTGTACAGATTTTGTTTTACCAAACATCTTCATTGCGACTTGAAATTCTCTCACATTTTCAGATTTAGGATTTTATCTTTCATGTAGGATTTTCGTATGCAGTCTGTGAATATGCAATAGGTTTTTTGAATTTTGATTCTGGCTTCAAATTAGTTAAATTTGCTGAAGATATCAAAAACGTATCAATTTTGAAATATTGCCACACAATCGAGTAATTTTAGCAATTTTTCAGTACCAGACATAATTCTAAACATTAGAAATGAGAAAATATGGCTTCAATTGTGGTATATTTCATGCATCTCCCAACGGATTCCATTGCAAACATCAAAGACCAAGTGTTTATGGTAAATTTAAATAGAACACTTGCTTTTTCAATTTCTTTTAGGTAAAGCAGTCATTTGCAGGAAAATGACCAATGAATTA
>MJUU01074046.1:22420-40692 GCA_002080025.1 Modiolus philippinarum
TTTACAATGAACACAAGTTTGGGTACTTTACGCCCATTTTATGATCAGGGGATACAAAAAATCTACCCCTACCCCTGCAAAAAATTGCGAAAATCTCGATTTTAGGCTGTCAATTCCTTTCAGATAAACAACCATCGTCATTTGATCTAGTTTTTATGCCTAACCTATCAGTTGTGATACAATGTTGGAAAATAAACCCATTAAAATCCATAAAATTTTGATTTTCGATATAAAATGTTTAAAAAATGGAATTTTTCGGAATTTAAGACTTTTCACATTTTCGACTTTTTGACTTAAGGGTCGTAAAAATCTGAATATATATTTAATAATTGCCGATGCAATAATAATTTATTATATGTAAGCAAGAAATTGTACGCAAAAATTTTAGTTTCAGACGTATTATAGGTTCAAAAATGTCAAAATTAGCACCCCTCCCCCTAAAAATTAAGAGAAAATTTGAAATATTCAGGCTCTAAATGATAAAAAGATAATGTTTAATGGGAATTCTGGTGTATATTTAACTAAAACTGACATTCAGAAGATCATTTAAGTACATTGAAACTTTTCAAAAGGTCTCTTTTTGACTCCTCTGTCCGAAATTGTATGAAAAATGGGAATTTTCCGTTTTTCAGAATTTCTGCTGTTTTGACTTTGAGATGCAATTACTTCATGAAGTTGATATACAACTTGAAAATGTTGATTAAATATCGTTTCATCATATCTAAGCAATTAGAAAGTATGCTTTTAAGCCTTTTAGACTAACTACAGTCTCATAAATTACAAACATATTACCCCTTACCACACATATTCAACAAAATTTGTTTCATTTTATTCAGCTTGAAAAGCTTAAACATTGTATAAAGGTCCAATGACATATCATTTTCAAACACCAAAACACACAGTGCCTCCCATATATCAAAAATAAGATCATGCGCCCGGTTTATGGGCAGTTATTCAGCGATTTAACTTTGAATTTCGGAAAATTCTGGAATACTGAAAATTCCCATTTTTCACGATAATCGTCCAAAATATTCAATTTTACCCATATTTTGGTGTCAAAATTACATATTTTGATGTATCAAATGCATCTTTTGCAAAGAAAGTAAAACATTAGTATGCTTTGTTCATTTATATGTACAGACGGTTATATTTTGGAGATTTTTAAGTTTTATTTTGTTGGGGTAGGGGTAAGATTTTCAGTATTTAGAGTCAAATTCAACACTCCTTATTTTTCTAAACAGTGTTTTTAAATAACATATGTATCGGATAAGACAATAAATTGGCATATCTGCAGATAAATCCTCCAGATTTGCCACATATACTGATTTTAAAGTGAATTTTTGACAAATCTGAAATGCTAAAAATTTCCATTTTTCATCAATTTTGGACAAAATATTGAGTTTAAGCTGACAACTGGGATTTGAAATACCAAATTTTGATAGTATTCATGAAACATTGTTATATGCAACGCAGAATTTGTGTGTGGTGATTATTTTTATCCCTACATAGACAAAAAAACTGGCAATTTGGGGGGAAATGTGTTGGGGTAGGGGTAAGATTTTTGGTATTTAGAGTCACATTCAACACCCCTTGTTTTTCTTAATAATGTTTTAAGACATCTTATGTATCGCTTAGAACAATTAATTGGCATATCTGCAGATATATTCTATAGATTTGATAAATATTGCGATTTAACAGTTAACTATGGACAAATCTGAAATGATGAAAATTCCCATTTTTCATTAATCCGGGGAGAAATATTGAGTTTTAGTTGACCAATGGGTGTTAAAATACCAAAGCATGATGTAATTCATGCAACATTGTCATATACAACACACATTTTGTATGTTCTTGTTATTTTTTATGCGAACATAGACCAAATAACAACAATTTCAGGGAAAATTTGTTGGGGTAGGGGTAAAATTTTCTGTAATCAGAGTCACATTTAACACTCCTTGTTTTTCCTGGCAATGTTTTAAGACACCAAATGTGTCGCTTGGTACAATTAATTGGCAAAGTTTCAAATATATCCTCCAGATTTAGCATATATAACGATATTGCAGTGGACTTTGGACAATTCTGAAAGGATGAAAATTCCCATTTTTCATCAATTTGGGGAGAAATGATGAATTGTAGTCGAACAATGGCTGTTAAAATACCAAATCATGAAGTAATTCACGAAACATTGTCATATACAAAACACATTTTGCATGTTCTGGTTATTCTTATGCAAACATAGACCAAAAAATCACCAATTTCAGGGAAAATTTGTTGGGGTAGGGGTAAGATTTTCGGTATTTAAAGTCACATATAACACTCCTTGTTTTTTAAACAATGTTTTCAGACAATTTATGTATTGCTTAGGACACTTAAATGGCATATCTGCAGATATATTCTACACATTTGACATATTTTGCGATTTAACGATGAAATACGAACAAATCTGAAATGTTGAAAATTCCCATTTTTCATCAATTTTTGGTCATGTTGGTGAAACATTGAGGTTTAGTCGACCAATGGCTGTCTGATGTAATTCATGCATTATCGTCTTATACAGCGCATATTTAGCGTGTTCTGGTTATTTTTATGTGAACGTAGACAAAAAATTTACAATTTCAGGGAAAATTTGTTGGGGTAGGGGTAAGATTTTCTGTAATCAGAGTCACATTTAACACTCCTTGTTTTTCTTAGCAATGTTTTAAGACATCAAATGTGTCGGTTGGTACAATGAATTGGCATAGTTGCATAGTTGCAGAAATATCCTCCAGATTTGACATATATAACGAAATAGCAGTGGACTTTGGACAATTCTGATATGTTGAAAATTCCCATTTTTCACAAATTTTGTCCTATACATCACACATTTTGCGTCTTCTGGTTATTTTTATGCGAAAATAGACAAAAAATTGACAATTTTAGAGTAAATTTGTTGGGGTAGGGGTAAGTTTTATTGATATATGATGTATATATTACCTAAAAACGGCCATTATTTGTTATGGTTGTAAAGCAAATGTTATAAGCTTTCATTTGATACCTATTTTAAATGATATTTGTTTATCAAAAAATTATATTAGGCAAAAGAAACACAAAACTTATTTAAAAACGAAATTATTCAAAGGTCCCTGTATTTGGTATATTTGAAAATAAAATTTTGGTCATCTAAAATATGTTAACATTGTCTTAACCTATTTTATATTGAGGAAATTAGATTGAAAAGCCAAAAACAATTTTCAGAATCGGGATTTGAGATGCACTTCGGGTTCTCTAAACCATCAAACTTACGCAATTTCAATGAAAATATCAGTTTTTTCGTCAATATTTCATTGGGGTAGGGGTACGTTTAATAGCGCTATAGAACGTATTGGGCATGAAAATTGTAAAAACTTGGGTTCTTTGTAAAGCTCATGCAATAAGCAATCATTTGATATCTCGTTTTTATAACTTGAAAGCATTTTGTCAACATTTTGAAGCAACTGAAAGAAAAATTCCCCAAGTGCGTGCAGGTTATGCTCGTGTTAACATGTTTTATTTTGAAGAGGGGATGTATGCGGACTTAAAAAAAAAAATGGGTGGGGTTCGGAAGTGGGGGTTGCACGGGGGGTTATTCCAGCCCATGGACTATAAGTAGACCAGATTTTTGGGGGTCTGGATGATCTTTATCCCCGGATCGACCCTGGGAAAAAAGCTATTCACGAGGATACTTTTGATGCTGATGATATCGACGATATGCTAACCCTCTACGTATCCGTTCGTGCTCCGGTCGTAGATATACGTCCGGCGATCGAATCCAAGCACCGTATTGGGCACATCGATATCCACACGGTAGCTTGTGGCAAGGGTAGGTGTGCTCTCAGTGTCGCGCGATTGGCATCGAGAAGGATCTTGGCTTTGTGTTTGCTGAGCCGCATTTGCCGTTTGATCTCATCGTTGATATCGTCGATGCCGTAGGAGCCGGTGCTAAGGGTGATGGAAAACCAGTGGGTGAAATCGTCTTGGGAGTCGCGGAAGGAATTATTTCCGGCATGGATATTGGGGATGGAGTAGTACATCTCCAGATTCACGAGGGCCATCTCGTAAGATTTTCTTCGGGCAGTTGGAGGGGTGGGTTGAAGAGGATAAAAATCTGGCTATCATCCCAAGAGACGATGAAGGAGAACCCATGCTTGGGTTCGGTATTGTTGCCGATTTTCCCCAAAAGTGAAGCGTCCATTTATATAAATCTCCTTAGAAGACGACGCTCATCTTCTGGCCATCGGATTCGAACTGGAGGATTCGATTGGAGATGACTAGGCCGAAGGCTTGGGTATTGGCAGGGACGTTGCTCTCGTAGTCGGCTCGGATCTAGATATCCATGGTCGACTCTTTCAACCACTCGGACTGATGACTCACGTTGATGACGAATAGGGGATAGAGATCGATGGAGTCGCAGGGGTTGACACCGCCATTTTTGCTCAGCAGACTTTCCATGCGGTAGAATTTCTTACGAAATTCGGCCACCTCCTTACAGACGCTAGCGTAGCGACCCTGCATTTGGTGAAGCCATCATTGAAATCCAAGGCGGGATATAGATCGGCATTGAGGGTCACGTGGATATTTTGCAATCGGCAGTGGTCGAAGACGGCGGCATTATGCGTCTGATCGTTCCTCCTATCCGTCCTGTGAGGTTTCTCACGCCCGCTCTTATAGCGGCTGGACACCAGTGAAATTGCGAGGTCTGGGGCACGGCGATGGAATCGCACTGCTTCATGCGAAATCTGCAATCGATCTTGGTCTTGCTTTGGATGGTCTTATAGAGCCGCAGCTTATCTGCCTCAGCCTCTTCCGTGGAATCCCTGAACCATAGCTGGTTGAGGCTTTGCGATTTAGAGAAGTCGTCGGGGTAGGTCAGCATCCTCAAATATATCCTCCAGATTTAGCATATATAATATAATATAGTAAGCATATCGGCCTTCATATATATTTATTTATAGCGCTGGACGAAGTCGTGGATGGTTGCGTTGCCGTCATCCGAGATGAGATTATTGAGGCGGACCTGCTGCTGTGGGGTCCTCTTGGTCTTGTCAGCGGGTGGTGCTGGGGTCGTCCTTTTGCGAATCACTCGATGAACGACATTGTCTTCGTCGCCCCTTTCTCCAAACCTTTAGGGTTGCATTAGAAGCGGTGCTCAAGGCCTTGCTTTCCAAAGTCTTCGCGAGGGAGGAGGTCAATACTTGTCCGGCCAGACTGGCGATGGTATCGACTAGTCTTCGCCCCAAACCCCCCTCCCCCCGCGTCTGCATATCTCCGGCGATAACTGTGGTTCACTACTAAAGGCATCGTAAATTTATTAAAAGGAGCTTTCGATGCAGCTGCTCGTATTCCTCTCGTATTCCGCTGATATGGTTGGATTTCATCATGGCGTCGAGGACTGCCACGATTTCGTTGCGCACCCCGTAATTCCCAGCCTGGTAGGCGGTGGCATAAAGATCCAGCAACTGGTCGACACACTTGGGAAGAAAGACGGTCCTCACCCCACTCCCTTACTTATCTTGCTTATAGAGGTACGAGACGATCTCCTTCCATTTCTTGCTTTTGCTAGCCTTATGGGTCTGCGAGAGTGCAGAATTGCCTTGGTACATGGCACTCAATGCTCGTGGGAAATCGCCATAAGTATTCAAGTCGTCAACCACGAAATGTTCGGGATGTTTTATGACCATGAGCTCCTAAGGCTGGAGGTACATCTATAGCGCTACCCGTCGACGCAGATATCGTCACCGTCGAAAGTGACGGACAGACTCCAGATCATGATGGCACCGTCTTCCATTCGCAATCCAAAGGTATGATCGGCTTTGGGAGTCATACTGAGCTGAAGATAGTGGGTTGCTCACGGACCGAGGTTAGTAATCAGTGCTTGCTCGATGGGTAGTCGTCGTCCTCAAGGGCAGGAAGAAGTGCAGGCACGGGGGCGGGTAGGGCGAGTTGGAGATCATCGATCTTTTTGGTGATCTGGGAAGCGGTCTTCCTTTGTGTCTCGACCACGGGCTTGAATATATCTTGGAAAGGTCGCCACTGGGTCAGATCTCATCCAGACGAGGCTGCATATCGTTAACCTGGATACTACACTTGGTCTCCTGCAGGTCTCTAGCAAGCGCCTCTCGCTGCTTAGGATCGGTGATTTTGATGAACGTCATTTTATTTATAGCATCTCGAACGCCCCTAAGCGTTGGAACGAACGCGCAGGAAATAGCTTCGAATGCCTCTAGCATTTATCGCTTGGCGATATGGATGGGTAGGTGCACTGATTGCCGCGAACGGTCTTGATGCAGCACTGGGGTCCGGGCGGCGGCCGAGGTTTCCGACGGAAGTGGGAATTATAGGGCCTTCCCTCGAAATCCTGATCATCGATGCGCTGAGCGTACCTTTCGGCACCGCATCTACTGCATCTATATCCTGGATCCATGCCGTAGATAAGTACTCGCTTCCACTGGTGCTCACATTCAGGGGTTGCTCCTCGAGATTTGGAAACATTCTCGAATTCCCGATCCAAGGCCCGTTAATTTTCAGGAAAAATTTCTGCAAATGATTCGTTCTTTATCTTGTACTCGATAGAACTCATCCAGATTGCATCGATTCTTTCAAACCGTCTTGGGGCTCGTGAGATTGATGGTCATAAATCCGTGAGGCTTGGCCCAAGAGCGGTTCCATAGGGTATCGAATTGAGCCAGGATGAGATCGCTGCAATGGTCCCGGTGGATATGATGGCAATTCTTTGCATCCTGCTTGAAGAGTAAGATGAAGTTGGCATTCTCCTGGATCGATTGCCTTGGAAGCTTGAAGTAATTTTTGCAGAGGTAGAAGCAATCCATGTTATTATGACGACCGCGCACGCAGTAATTTTCGCACTTGCTCTGCTTCCTCAGCATCAAGTCGTCGAGGACCATGAGATTCTTGCGAAAGGGGTCGAGGTCGAGGTCGAGGTCGAGGTCGCGAGGGTGAGGCACATCGCTTACCTGCTCGAAGAAGGGCTCGATACCACTTGGTTTGGGCGGTGGATTCATTACGTCATCCACGTTGCTCAAGGAATGCGGGAAATGCCCCCTGATGTAAAGAAGGTCGTGAATATCGTCTTTCGAAAATCCTTTTCCCAGCGTCCCCCTCAGCAGCTGGTAAATGGGCTGCTGGAGCGATTTTCCGAAAACGTAGAGTTATATCTATTAATTTATAAATATTAATAAATATGATATTAATCATTAGATTTTTTCGATCAAAGTCGATCCATCAGTCGCACAGGAGGAGGTTATTTAGAAGCGTCGTCTTGCCGCAGTGCGATTTTCCGATGACTTTGGATGGATCGCTGCGGGAGCAAAAAGTGGTTATGCCTACTCGCGGTAAGCTCATCGTACGTAAGGTCTTCAACGTCCATTTATCTATATAAAATGGCAATGTGTACTGCTCGAAATGCAAAAGTAAGACGGCGACGAAAGGCTTGGGCGAGGAAGTGACCAGAAATAGGCATCGGCGGAGGATTAGGTCCTGTGCCGTTTGCGGCTCCAAGAAGTCCAAATTTATCGCTGCGTCAGGCGCTGGGCTCTAGAATAAGATGCTCAATTGCATGCCTTTTGAAATATAACCATAATTCTTCCTTTCTATAATCCTTGCCCTTACTTTTTATATAACCCTATAGCCCTTTCACTTGATTTCACCAAAATTCTTGTCATGCCTATTATCCTTACCATACCCCTGACTATAACTCTAACCCTTTCCATGACTATAACTCTAACCCTTTCCATGAATGTAATTCTTACCCTTTCCCAAATATAACTCTAAAACTGTCACTGACTATAACCCTAACCATTTCCCTAAATATCACTCTTAACCTTTCCCTGGCCATAACTCTAACCCTTTCAATGACTATAATCCTAACCCTTTCCCCAAATATAACCCTGACACTTTCCCTGACTATAACCCTATCCATTTCCCTAAATATTACCCTAACCCTTTCCCTGACTATAATTACAAAAACAGGAAAACAGCAAACACCTACAATGGCCAGGAACTACAATCACATGCCACAATTTACAAGCAAACTGCACCAGAAAAACAATAATGAAAACAAGAGACAAACATAAATAACGATAAGAACTCGGGATAGCCGGACTTGGTACCGGCACCAGCAAAAGCCAGTCGTAGGGTTAAACCGGTTTATGGGTACCCAAACCTCCCCTTTCTCTATCCCGTTTCCCTGTAGTATCGAATAAAACCCAATACAGGTAGACAACTAACTCAATGACCACTATCTTGGAACAGAAAAAGCATAAGACAAAACGTAATTTTGAAAGAAGGGTCAAAGAGTGCTCGCCGCTAAACTGCCGGCTAGCTCAAGGAATCTAGTCTGCTGGTAAAACACTGTCGCACTACGGAAGAAAAATCAAACTCAAAACTTCCCGAAGGGTTTGGTAAAGAGTCTTCATGTATTTCAGCAGACATCGACAGTATCAGTGAAAGGCCAGTATATATGTAAAGTCTTCAGATCATTGGAATCCAAAGCCAATTTAACGGATTTGTTCAGAATATCTCGTTGATATCCACTATTACGTAAAGAATGTAAGCTACGTCCCAGTTTTTCTGGATTATTAATCAGTTTTTGACATTTTTTAACAACATTTCCATAAAATCGAGGATGAGAAATGCCGTTTGTTATTAGCTGTTTCCGAGTCACGTCATATCTAGATATCAAATGTTCATATCTTCTGTAAAACTTCTTAAAAGTATTTAATAATTTATGAAATCTGTAACCTTGTTGTAAAAGTTTGGATGTGAGAGTAAGGTAACGCTCATTAAAATCATCAAGGGTGGAACAAATGCGAGCGAATCGCACAAGTTGGGATATATACACCAAGTAGGATGGAGCTAGGGGAACGTCGCCGTCAAGAAAGGGGAAATTAGTAATTGTAAAATCAAAATCATCCCTTTTATCATAAACTTTAGTTTTTATTTTACCAGAGTCAATGGTGATACTTAGATCCAGAAAAGGGCAGTAATTTGAATCATTGTTTGCCTTATTTAGTTTCAGTTGTTGTGGGTAAATGGTGTCAACATAAGCCAAAAACTGGGGATTGTCAATAGTAAGGATATCGTCAATATACCTGCTATTATCATTGAAAATAGAAATAAGTTTATCACTATTTGGTACAGTTCCATTTTGTAGTTTTTTCATGAATTCCCGTTCGTAACAGAACAGAAAAAGGTCTGCAATGAGAGGTGCACAATTAGTACCCATGGGGATTCCAATGACCTGATGATAAACAATGGTGCCGAAACGAACATAAATGTTGTCTAGCAAGAGATTCAGTGCCTTAAACATATCATCACATGTCCAGGAGCAATAATTGTTGTATGAGATATTGGAGAAGAATCCTTGCGTTTTGTTGCAGCAAATAAACTGAAGACCCGAAAATTTAAAAGACCATTTAATAAGTTCACCCAATTTAGATTTAATCAAATTATGCGGAAGGGTTGTATAAAGTATAGAAAAATCATAACTGTCAATAGATTAAACTGGTCCATCTTTAGATTGTAATTTATCTAAAACTTCAATAGAATTTTTTACACTCCAAAAGTAATTTACACCAGAGTTTTGATATGTTTTCTCACAATAGTTTTTGACTAACTCCTTTATACAAGTGAGTGCACTGGTTAAATTGATGGACAGATTTGTGGTAGAACAATTACTTGAAGCCGAAATGAAACGATGTTTGTAGGGATTTTTGTATTATATAATATAACTCTAACATAATATAACTCTAACCCTTTTCCTGACTTATTAACCCTAACCATTTCCCTAAATATAACTCTTACCTTTTCCTGACTATAACTCTAACCCTATCCCTGACTATAACTCTAACCATCTCTAAATATAACCCTTACCCTTTCACTGATTGTAACCCTAACCATTTCCTTAAATATAACTGTAACCGTTTCCATGACTATAACTCTAACGCTTTCCATTACTATAATGCTAACCATTTCCCTAAATATAACTCTAACCCTTTCCCTGACTTATTAACCCTAACCATTTCCCTAAATATAACCCTCACCCTTTCCCTGACTATAACACTAACCCTTTTCCTGACTATTACCCTAACCATTTCTCTAAATATAACCCTAACCATTTCCCTAAATATAACCCTAACTCTTTCTCTTGACTATAACCACGATAACCCTAACTATTTCCCTGGCTATAACCATTAACTTTCCGTTAATAATTATCCCAAACTCCTTCCCTGAACATAACCTCACCCTTTTCCTGAATATAAGCCCTTCCCTCACTATAACCCTAACCCCTATTCTGACTACTACCCTTACCCTTTTCCTTAATATAAACCTTTACACCATTTAAATTCTAATATTTTCCTTGAATATAACCATAGCCCTTTCCCTGAATTTAATTAAATCCATTCTGTAAAATTACCCTGCCTTTTTTTCTTCTATTTAGGCATTCTTTATCATAAGTATTAGACTGTTTGGGATATTCTCCCTAATTCTCTGCTGACTTTTTCCTGAGTATGAGACTGCTTGGTGGATTTTACTCAATTCTCCAATTGAGTTTTTTCCTACTGAGTATTAGATTGATTAATAGATTCTCAACAATTCCCCACTGAATTTTTCCTAGATATTAGTCTGCTTGGTAGATATGACACAATTCTAAAAATCCTTAAATACAAAATGTACGTTAAACGTAATTAATTTTGGCAGTTGCTCTCCGCAATTCTTCACTGACTTTTTCCTATGTATGATACAGCCTTAAAGGATCTTACTGACCCTATTAATAAGTATTGGACTACTTGTGTTATTCCCCGCCTTTTCTTAAGTATTGAATAACTTATAGATTCTCCGCAATTCTTCGCCGGACCTTTTCCTAAGCATAAGACTGCTTGGGAGATTCTTAGCAATTCTCTTGAACTTTTTTTTACTAATAGACTGCTTAGAAGATTCTCCGTAATTCTCTGATGCCCTTTACCCACCTGTCAGACACTGTTTTGGAGATTCTCAGCAATTCACCGCAAACTTTTTTTAAAGTATTTGAACACTAAGAGAGGCACCCTAAGGGATTATCCGCTGACACTTTCGTACGTATTATACTGCCTTTAAGATTTTCCACATTTCTCTGCCAACTTTCTTCTGGTATATACTGCTTGAAAGATTCTCTGCAATTCTCAAACGACTATTCTCTAAGTATCAGAAAACCAAAAGATTCTCCGCAGTTTTTCATTGACCTTTTCTAAGTATAAGATTGCTTTGGAGATTCACAACTCTCCTCTTACTTTTTTCAGTAGATAGGTAGAATGCATAAGAGATTTTTATGTTAGTATTTTTCATGATCTCTTATATGAAGTATGAACCTCATCTCGGCCCGGATACAATGTATCTCGTCAAAATACTAGATTTGTCTTTCGAAATCCTAAATTTCTGGCCAAGAGCCCTAATTTTCGAGATCGAAATTCGTTTGAAATTTGGGATTTTAATTACCGATCGTTATATCGCTAAAAGTCTCGGTCGTTGCTAAGGAGCAATATTTGAAGCTCTTGCCCTGAAAAAACTCAATAGCTGTTTTATAAGTCAGGAGTCATCCATGCCCTTATATGATTTGGGGGATTTGATGTCATAAAACCTAATATCTGAATCATTGAGAAAATGTAATTTGTTAAAAATTTGGTTTAATTTTTCACTGCATTTAGAATATCATAATTGCAATTTGAAGCAGAACGGTGAATGTCAGTTAAAAAGATGTGTTTTAACAGTGATTTTGATGTTGGAATACACGTTCCTACTAATCGATTCATTCTTCTTACTAAGCCCAAGCTCTCAGTGGGATGAAACTGAGAAATTTAACTGGCATACACATTGAAATTCTACAAGAAACTTAATCTTATGGTTTTGACACTATATTTCATCTCTTGTCGTGAAAGGTTAAGATAAGGAAACATCTCGACGAAATTGTAGGGTCGAAAAACATACAATGCCAATCGAAATTAATGGTTTTAAGCAAGTAACTAGGTTTCATTGATCCGGAATTATGGTTTTTCAACGAATGCAAACTACAATATATCTCTTAGTTGGGGTAGGGGCTTTCAAGAGACTATTCATCCCGATCATAATTGAGATAGGGGGTATTTGAACGAGGAAACTAGAAAATCGAACGAGAAGACGGTATCTAGACGTAATGTCAGAATTCCTGATTTTATACGACTTTTGCATGCCATAGTTTAACAACCTGTTATAACGAATTCTCGAATTTGTTATATCGAATTCTAGAATTTGTTAAAACGAATTCTAGGATTTGTTATAACAAATTTAATTTGTTATAACAAATTTAATTTGTTATAACAAATTCTAAAATTTGTTAAAACGAATTGAACAATTTGTTATAACGAATTAAATTCGTTATAACGAATTCAACAATTTGTTATAACGAATTAAATTCGTTATAACAAATTCTTAAATTTGTTAAAACGAATTCTTGAATTAGTTATAACGAATTAAATTCGTTATAACAAATTCAAAAATCTGTTATAACGAATTCAAAAATTTGTTATAACGAATTAAATTCGCTATAACAAATTCCAGAATTCGTTATAACGAATTCAAAAACAAATTTCATAGGTTCTATATGGGCTTCCGTATGAAATCGATAAACAAATGGTACATTATTTTAGACATTTTGTCATGTTGCATCAATCTGAAATACGGCTTAAAATCCGCATGGCGAAGAATTAATTTATACCAAACCATCTCCCTTACTTTTCTGGAAACTGATGAGAATGAAAATAAAGTGTAAAACCCGAATAACTTGGACAATGATTAACAGAATGACAAACAACTTGAGACAAAAATGAAAGACAAAATATACCAGAAATTAGTAGTCGGAGAATGCTAACGGTTTCGGCTCAATTAGCTTAGGTCGACGGTCAATACTGCTGGAAATTATACAACCCCGTGACAAAACCAGTATCTTACCCACTATTTTCATGTGAATTAAGTAACTATTCTTGATGTTTTAGCTTTCGACAGTATATCCGTTAGAAACCAGTAATGACCAAGTATCTTCAGAATCGGTCTAGCGGATTTGTAGAAACATTAAGACGGGAATGCACAAGTTTAAAATGATTTGTCTTAACATGTAAGCACTTAAAACATTATCATGTGGTGTGTTTTTTAGTGTGAAAAAATTAAAACTGCCAAATGCATATTTGATACGGCATTTCATTTACTTCGAAATTAACATTTTTTGGCGGTAGAGCATTGTGGTTTTTAGACATTTGTGTTTTCAGTCTATATCCAGCATTGGTTAGTGCAAACGCCTGGTACGATACGGATTTTTTTTCAGATATTCCATATATTCCAATTCTACTCTGAACCGGTAACTGACAAGTAATATTAACTGGAACTTATGCAAGTTTGTGCATTCTTTCGTCCGTAACAGACCTCATATTATGTATTAGTAAATGTTAGATTCCATTGGCCTTGGAATATGTAATCTATATTTTATTTATTCAGTCTCGGAATTTCTGCATACATAAGCTCGGTTCGTTCCGATATTGCATAACCAAATTTTAATTTGTTAAAACGCAGTCACCCGAAATTATACTATGTACACAAGTGTCTACATGTAGTTTTAATATAGCCACACTAAAAATGAAGTAGCTGTGATATATAATTGCATAGAAAAGCGTGACAAAAATGGTTCCATATTACCATATACAATATAAGAAAAATGCATTTTAGAAATGTATTTCATTTAATCATTTGACACTTTGTATTTTGAAGAAATATACACATCTTTTTAGATGCTATCTATCTGGAGTTTTCGGTTGAACAACTGCTACAATGTTCTTGTGTGTTCCGCCGTTCATGGAAGTTGCAAAAAGTTAAATTTTCGAAGAGGGCGCAGCCTTCGACCAAAATATACCCATTTGAAATCACTTTTATTATTGTTTTTCATTCATTGAAGATAAAAATATTTTGGTAGAAGGGAGTGGCCAAACTGAAATTTGAGATAATATGTTGGAAATATACCGATTTTTCTCAAAATCTCCATACTTGCGTAAACAGCAAACGTCATAACCCATTATGATGTCAACGAAATGCGAGTACGAAACACATATGAAACGTTAGATACATATGGATTGAAATGGTGACCTATTTACATTAGTATGTGACAATTCAATTTTGGTCAAAATACTGGGGCATTTTTGGTCCTTTGTGGATCTACTCCTTTCATTTTAAGCACTGTTAATATTTTGTTTATTGGCATAATTTATATTCATTCTTCATTCAACGTGTACACGTATGAACACAACAAAGAGTACAAAAACATGACGTCAGCAGAGTAACAAGCACGTGTCGCCTTCACAGTGACCTGATAATTGCGTGATTGTGTCCAATTCGGCAATACGGATATTATCATTCCATGTAGATGAAAGGCAATTCATACAATTACCAATAAATATAAAACTTTCAACGAAACAAAGGTTGCGAATTATATATGAAACATATAGTTAAATAGATGTTCAAAGTGTTTTGATTATAGGCTGTGAAGCTGGACGGTCGAAATATAACTAATTAAATATTAAGCTTATACTCTGTTTTTGATGACCAATAAAATTTGGCAGAAATTTGCAAGAGATTTTTCAAAAGTCAGGAGAATATGTACCTATATCCTTCGGGAAATCCATCATTGTTATTTATCTAAGTATGACCAGTAGCAAATGTACCATTAATTCTAATACTATCAAATGAATTAATACATAATTTTTTTTTCAGATGCAAAATCTCAAAAAGTCGATCAAGCAAATAGTTTTGGTCACCACAAATGAGTCAATTGGTAAATTGTGTTCATACAGTTCGCTGAAGTTGTGAATTGTATATGTACCATTAATTCTAACACTATCAAATGAATAAATTCATAAAATTTGTTCAGATGCAAAATCTCATTCAGTGTATCAAGCAAAATATTTTGGTGACTACAAATGAGTCAATTGGTAAATTGTGTTCATACAATTCAGTGACATTATGAAATAAATATGTAGTTATATTGTAAAGCAATTGACCAAGGCATAAAAACTCAAGCAAAGAATAAAAGTCTAACTCACTATTGTGATATTATAAATGATGTAAAGACAAAATCCAGTCAGTTCAGTACTTATTCTTAAGTAATTTCTAAATGTTATTCTGATCTCCTGTTTATATTGCCCATATGAATGCCAAGTTTTCTAGCGATCGACTCGGTGATTGTCCTGGGGTTGTTTTGTCGAACAATCGAAAGTAGCGATGGAAAGAACACCTTACAAGTTATTTTTATGCTTGTTGAGGATGTGTCGTGTCCCGCATCTATGACCAAAAATTATATGGATGTAGTGTGTTTCAACATCTATCAAGGAATTCGGCTCAAACTAGTACTGGTGCTAGGGTCCGTCTTGAACGTACTATGACTTATAAGCAAAGCTTGTTGTTGATAGCTTCATGGGGGACTCTAAGATGAAGAGCAACAGTAAAAGCGTTGTTCCACTGTTGAGTTCTACCATTTATTTGTAGATACGTTGTCTCATGGGCATTTACTCCACAACCTTTCACTGTCATTTGTATAATAATGAACGAAGCACACATGGCTAATTAAAAAGATGTATCTGTTAGCAAAAGAAAATAATCGTGTAGCGACATAAGAGCAAAACGGAACCTCCGGAACAGTATGTATTTATACAGTTAATCTATTTTTTAGTGTTTCCTCATTATTAAAACCTTACTTTCTGTTTGTGACATCTTCTATTGTTAGTGGTAATCGCTTTCCTGAGGTCTCTGGTAGAAATAAAGCCAACGAACCACCCAGTACAGCAAATCCACCAAAAACAATTAAGGGAAGCGGCTTCCAAAACACGCCTAAATCCAGTATTTGTGGTGCCAACATCCCACCTATTCTTGCACACATAGAACAAACTCCTATTCCTAGGATTTCTAAAATAGCAGCAATAGACTAACAATTGCATGTTTGTGTCAGCAAAGCATACTTTCGATAGATGTCTTCTCGTGTAAACGGTCTAAGGATATAACTCTTTTGGTCTCAAAATGAAAAAAAGTCATTTTATTTTGAATTTGCTTAAACATTATATTCATGGTTAATTTTAATGTCCATTATTAATGAACAAAATTTTGTAAACCTATGTTGTTTCTTGACGTAGTCGTATAAGTATTCTGTTATTTGTTGAGTTCAAGGTGGTTGAACGATTTGTAATTGCAGAAATATCGCAATTGCCGAAAAGAATTGTCAAGTGCCAAAAGCCGAGAGGCAAATATACAAAGCAGGTGGAAAAAAAGAAAATAAAGATTAATTTGTTGGTCAGCAATGAATTTAGTGCAAAATAGAAAATTGTAAATTTTAACATTGGTTTTTTTCTTTAAATATGTGATTTCTATTTGCACTTAGAAAAAAATCTGTATTTCATCTCTTTTCAGAAACTCTTTTTACTTAGCTAATTGAGAATTCGATTCTTGAATATAATGCACCCTTAAAAAGTATATATTAAGAAATGCATAAATCTGAGAAGCGTCCCCTGTCCGTGGTCGATTTTAACGGTTTTCTCCTCTAGATTTGTCGATCTTTACCAGCTTATAATCATCTCTGATCCTTGGTTGTTAAGATTATTTTGAATTTATCTGCTCTGAACGAACGCAGAACTTATATTCACTATTTATCCAACATAAATATGATAAAATGATAATTTTATTGCCTGTCCGATGAAAAGATAATTCTTCAAAAAGAAAATATAGTCTGATATTATAATTAGAAAAATAGCGTAATATTTTACAAACCTCACAACAGTTGGAAATACTTACCCTATGAGCAACATGCCACAATGACACCTTTATGAAACATTGTGAAGTTTTTCAAGATACGATTGACTAAACTTCTTATCAATTTGATTAAACAACAATTGACAATCCGATAATTTCACATGTCCAGCTTTCTTGTTGGCTACAACTAAAACATAAAACATAAATTTTGCAAGGAATTTTTGAAAGAAAGATGAATACTGAGGACGTGCTTCTATTCGTTGACACACATTTTCGTAGTTTTATAAATATCATTATTTTGTGTACCTAAAAAGTCGTTGTTTTCATTTCTATGAATGTACATTGTTGGAAAAATGCATTAAGTTGGGAACTTAATTTTGTGATTTACCGAAATACGAAATCTACGGAAATCGGAACCTCTTGAACGATAGCACTTTCACAGTTTTTTTAATATAACTAATGTATAAAACATGTATTAGTTTTTGTTGCCTTCAACGGCATTTTACATTGGGGTTTCGATACCGGAGGAAACCTTTAGCTTGATAATAATTGTAAAAATACCTGTGAATCCTAAGGCTATACAAGCCAAACCCATAATCGCCATTGAAATACACAATGGGTTTTTTCTTCCAAATGGTTTCAAAATTAACAAGAAAATTGGATAGGCTGGTATTTCAACTGCCCCAGCTATGCAGAAATGGATGTAAGGGTCACCTCCAATGTCTCCTGTTGCCAAGGATAAGCCATAATATAACATGGAATTAACCATCCTGAAAACAAAAGTAAAAACAAAAATTGCACATGGCAAAATGTGTATTTGCTAATTTGCTATTACATAATAAACATCATTTAGTGTCACCGATAGTTTATAAATAATTGTTAAAAAGTTTAAGATTAATATTAATTTATTATATATGGAACAAAATTCTACGAGTTAAGTATTTAGTCTGTATACTTATGAAAAAAAGAAAAAAAAAACACATTCGATCATTTAATCTATACTTATAACAATAATAAATAACGAAAAATATCGAAGTTACTGTGAATTCGGTTCCCGCATATGGGCATTTCGACAATTTATGTCTCCTCAGTACATATCAAATCAAATACATTAAGAATTCAATAAACCGAAATATTTGTAAAAGCCGATAGAGAACACATTACCAGAAGGATCTAAAAGTAAAGTGAAAAACAAAAAATAAAGAAAGAAAGAATTGAAATTATGTTTGAGAAATAAAGAAAAAAATGTCCACCTGGAAGTACTTTAATTAGTGGATATAAATTTTCGTGGTTTTTCCAAACAAATATTACCATTTAGTTTGACCATAAATTAGTGGATTCGTGCATTAAAACTCATTAAGCGAACCACAAAAATCCTCAAAAATTGTAATTCTACGAACTATAGTAGATGTTTTCTATGTACCAAGTTGAACGACGCATTGTTG
>MJUU01074047.1:7273-19436 GCA_002080025.1 Modiolus philippinarum
ACAATTTATTAATTTGTAATAACAATTTATCAATTTGTAATTACAATTTATTAAATTGTTATAACAATTTATTAATTTGTAATTACAATTTAATAATTTGTAATTACAATTTATTAATTTGTAATTACAATTTATTAATTTGTAATTACAATTAATTAATTTGTAATTACAATTTATTAATTTGTAATAACAATTTATTAATTTGTAATTACAATTTATTAAATTGTTATAACAATTTATTAATTTGTAATTACAATTTACTAATTTGTAATTACAATTTATTAATTTGTAATTACAAATTAAAAAAAAATTGTGTTATGTAAAAATAAATTGTGTTGTGTCCCTTATAAGCTTCCGTATGAAACACTAACAGAAATATATCCCCCTGAAACTAATTGGCATATTGGAACTATAGTTTAACCAAGGATTTGTATAGTGAGAAGGATTCACATCTCGTATTGTCTCGAAAGATCCTCCGTAGCGAGATTTTGTTTTACTGTACTCGCCACTACATATTGCTATACTCGCTTCAAACCTATCAAACACATAAAAATATTGCTTTAAAACCAACTTTTATTTTCTATTTCTAAACACGGCACGATATATATATGATTCATATATATATAATTCATTTCATGTATAGGTTTGTCGATTTTGCATATCAGATCCAGATATAGGCTGCCATTTCATGTTTATTTATGTAAAATCAAGTCCCATCCTTTTCGGCGTGCATTTCAGATCGTGATATTTCGAAACGAATAAAAGCCAGATATAACTATTCAACAACAAACAAATTTCTTCAACAAATTGACAAAACCATAATAAGTAAAGGAAGTGTGTTCTAAACCTTTTTTATATCCCAATCTCGGCTTTTATGGAAAGTAACCTATCGTAATTTTGAAAAGGTCACAAACAAAACAAGTCAAATTTGTCACATAGCAAGAAAAATAATATCATTTTACTTATTCAGCAACTAAATCATACATACTTGATTACCAAAAATCACGTTTTAGAACATAAATGTTGATTTTGAAGGAGGGAGATTAAAATAAATAATATACGATGAAGACGCTTGCGAGGGTGGAAATGATGATCCGAGTTGAAACCAGTATAATTCCATCTGTATCGTAGAAAACTATTTCTCTTGGTACATTACTATATTTTCTTCGCTAAGTAGTTGGATAAACGTTCTGAACACATAAACAGGCTAGTTTATTTTCCGAAGCGATGACACTTTCCGCCATTAAACTGAACAAGATTAGTGTGAGTGCAAGGCATTGTGGGTAATATTTTATAATCTCGCATACGCCCCAGCTTATAATGCAATTAATAGAAAATCACCGCAGATTCGAATCCTTCTCACTATACAAATCCTTGGTTTAACACTTGGCTCTTTATAATAAACTCTCTATGTTAGTCAGGAGCCAGGTCAGCGATACAGGCTCTTGATAGCCTCTTGTTTTCATTAACCCAATTGAAACTCCTGAAACAAATCAACAAAACTTTACAGAAATGTTTTAAGGTAGGTCATTCACAATAATTGCTCATTTCTTTTTGATCCTAAAAAACCTTGCCACAAGCACGGACCTTAGTTTTAACATTGGACACTATGTGAAAAAAAACATCTTTTTCATCTACTCATGTGAAACCACTGAAGCAAATTCAACCAAACTTCACGGGATTCATGTACGGAAGGTCTTTCACAATTATATCTCATTTCTTTCCGATTCAACAAAAACTATGGCAACCAACGCGTAACATATTTGATATTGGTCCTATGATAAATCATATTGATCATCTATTTTAAAACTTCCGGAGAGAATTTGTCCCAACTTTAAAGGAACATGGCCGACAACGCGGACCTTAGTTTAACATTTGATTCTTTGGGTAAAAACGTCCTTTTCATCACATTCTCTGAAACTTTTAAAGAAAAACATCATTTACATCAACTCATGTGAAACAAATGAGAAAAATTGAATCAAATTTTACAGGGATGACGTACGGAAGAGCCTCCTTGACAATGATTTCTCAATTCCTTTAGATCCTACAAACCATATGGCCGCCATTCCAAAGCTTAAGGAAACATTGAACTCAATGGGAAAACATCATTTTCATCAACTCCTCTATAACCCGAAAGACAAATTAAACTAAACATTACAGAAATAGTGTATATTAAGTTCTTCACAATAACTGCTGATTTTGTTTTGATTCCACAAAAATCATGGCCGTCAACGCAGAATTTAGTTTAATATTAGACTCTTTAAGAAAGACATCAATTTGACCAACTCCTCTAAACCTCTAAAGCAAATTCAACCAAAATTTACAAGAATGATTTATGGAAGGTCCTTCACAATGATTGATCAATTTTGTTTTGATCTGACAACAGACATTTCCGCCAATGCAAAACTTAATTTAACATTGAACTTATTTGAAAAACATCTTTTTCCTCAATTTCTCTGGAAGCACTGCAGCAAATTCAACAAAACTTAACAGGAATGATGTACGGAATGTCCTTCATAAAGACTTCTCATTTATCTTCAATTCGACAAAAGACAGTCTAGCATTGGCCCTATTGTGAATCATATTGATCATCTCTTCCCCTGGAGTAAATTCAACTAAACTTTGATGGAATGTTGTATGGTAGATTATCATTTCAATTAATTTGCTAAAAGCATGCTCGCCAGCACGGATCTTTCTTAAATAACTTAATACCAGAGCAACTGTGAATTTCTTTCTGCATATATGCATTTCGACAATTTATGTCTCTTCAGTGGATATAAAATCTGATAGAGAACAAATAACCAAATATTATCTAAATGTAAAGTCAAAATCAGCTAAGGACAAAGGAGATACTCCTTACTTTTCAACAAAATTTACAAAAACTTAGATATTGCAAGATCTCAAATAGAATTGGCTTTCGCGTCAGCACCGAAGTACTGACTACTGCGCTGGTGAATACTCTAGGGAATGTTACAATTGAACTCGATGGGAAAAAAATCATCATCTGCTCTGAAACTATATGACAAAATTTAACAAAATTTTACGGAAATAATGTATTCTCTGAAAGAGCTGAAGCAAATGCAATTAAACTTCACAGGAATGATTTACAACGATTGCTCATTTGATTCCGACCTGATAATAACACGGCTGTCAGCGAGGAACTTGTAATCAGAGGGAAAAACCATTATTTTCATCAGCTCCCCTGAAATCATTGAAGCAAATTAAGCCAAATTTTACAGGAATGATATATGGAAAGTCTTTTACAAAGATTGCTCATTTCTGTGGGATCCGACAAAAACATGTCTGCCATTGACGAACTTATATTTAACATTGGATACTATGGAAAAGAACATCCTTTTCATCAACTCCCCGGAACCCCTGGAGCTATATCAAAACTTTAAATTACAGGAATGTTGTATGGTAGGTCATTCGAAATAATTGCTCATTACGACTTTATCCCCCCCCCCCCCCAAAAAAAAAACAGGGCCGGCAACGTGGAACATAGTTTACCTTTTTGCCCTATGGTGAATCACATTTATCATCTTTTCTACAACCCCTGGAGTAAATTCAACTAAACTTTAATTGTATGTTGTATGGTAGATTCTCATTTTGTTTTGGCAGTGTGTTGAATGCAATAGAAGGAAATATTCCGGAGTCTACATGAAGAAAAGGTAATGTTATTTCTGCAGGTAAACGAAAGGTAATGTTCGTTCAAAAGGACTTTTACACTTGACTTTGGGGATCTCCTGTAGTTGGCGATCATAATTCTTGAATACCAGAGTGTTAATAATGCTGGAACAAAAAATAATTCCAGAATTGTAATTTTTTATATTTTTTTCCCCAACAATTCTGGAACATTGTGATGTTCAAGAATTATCACAAAATTGAATCTGAATATAAATATCAATATATGTTTCGACATTTTTATGACAAATAAATAAGGTGAGAACTTTTATTTCATTTATATGTGAGATATGACAGATAAAGCATTGGTCTTGCAACTTGCAACTATGATTCTTTTGAAATATATTGTTTGCCATGAAAATGACTGTTTAATTATAATTATAAATATTTTTTTCTAGATCAGATATTTAAATGCCCATAGACGGCAACAGTCATCAACGTGAGTATCGTCCTCAGGCTTGGTTTTCAACTGCCAGCCTTGTTACTGCGGGGTGATCTGATATAGAACCGTAGTTGTCATTGTCACTCCGTTCTGTGACTTGTCGTTTAGTGTAAATTTCGTCAACCCAGATACACAAGTCCACACACAGACTATCGAGTCCTACTTGGCTAAAGTAAAGTATCGATTCAAAGAAATGAAAGGGGTTGCTTCATGCACATTCGCTTCCAAGTTACTTAGACTAGAGAATGTGGCATGACCGTTGGGGCAGTGCCGGAGATCACACTTCCAAGTTACCTAGACTAGAGAATGTGGCATGACCGATGGGTCAGTGACGGGGATCACGCTTCCAAGTTACCTAGACTAGAGAATGTGGCATGGCCGTTGGAGCAGTGCCGGGGATCATGCTTCCAAGTTACCTAGACTAGAGAATATGGCATGACCATTGGGGCAGTGCCGGGGATCACGCTTCCAAGTTACCTAGACTAGAGAATGTGGCATGACCGTTGGGGCAGTACCGGGGATCACGCTTCCACGTTACCAAGACGAAAGAATGTGGCATGACCGTTGAGGCAGTGAATGGGATCATGCTTCCAAGTTACCAAGACGAAAGAATGTGGCATGACCGTTGGGGCAGTGCCGGAGATCAAAATTTGAAAACGTCAAGGCACATATTGCAGAGCAGTACGAGGTTTTAGTTAGATGATATTTTCTCTTTAAAAAACGGCCCTTTTCAGGGCCAACAACATATTAAAAAAGAATCTAAGTTGTTGCTAAATTAATTCTTGTTTTCTAAAGAGATTTTATTTAAAAAGGAAAGTTTCACAATTTCATTTTTGTAATGTTTTATTGGTATAAATGACATCTCGTAATACTATTGACAATTGGATTAAGTCATACAATAATTTATGTACATACAATTAGCAAAATCTTAGTGGTTCAAATAATTTAGGAATTTTATTCTAAATAACATTGAATTTTAAAAAGGATAATAACAAAGGTTGTTGTTTGTAGACAGGATATACAGTAATTTTAAGGTCTAGTAACAAAAAATACTTTATTTATTTTTGTGTATGAACATACATAAACAAATTAGCTAAATAGTGGATGGACGGGTTCCCAGCAAGTATCTGCAATTTGTAAAATATAAATGTCTTTCAGAATATAAATTTTCTTTGGTTTAATTTAGTAAGGCAAGGTCATTCAATTGTTGACCATTTATTTTGGCTTTTCTATTTAGATCCTTTTGAATATTTGTTCTCTATCATCTTTAAAACATTTTTCGCTTAATGGACCTCCAATTGTTTTGGTTTGATCTGTACCGATGAGTCATAAGTTGTTGAAATGCACATGTGCAGAAAATAAATTAAAAGTAACTTCGGTATTTTGTTTTTGTTTTTGTTCGGTGTATATAAAAATTTGTTTGTAATATAAAAATTGATGGGTATTCCGTGGAACACTTGTGTCGCCTGCACTACAGAAGAGCCATTTTTGGCCAAGTGAACCTCTGAAATCTGTAAACTTAAATTTTTAAGTATTATCTGCATGGGCTAAGACTAGGAGAAAAACATATTCTGCAAATTTGATAAGAATATAAATATTGTTTTGGGGACTTGCAAATTACAAACAAAAACAACAAATGAGGTATGTTGGCTTGGCAAACCTCTTAAACCCGTAAAATCAAAATTTCAAGTATAATGTGCATAACCAGACCTGATAAACAAAAAAAAAAACTGAAAGTTTGGGTGGAATCTCACACATATTTGTGAAGGAGTTGAAGACTAACAAATCAAATTAACAAACGAGCAAATTTGGCTCTGTGAATCTAAATCTGCAAAATCTAAATTCTAAGTATCAGATGCAAACTACACCAGGTAAACAACGTATCTTGAAAATTTGGTTGGAATCGGACTTCCAGTTTTAAAGAAGTTGTGGATGCAAAAAGCAAAACTCACAAATGAGCAATTTTGGCTCTGTGAACCTCTAAAATCTGTAAAATCAAAATTCTAAGTATCAGGTGCACAACTACACCATGTGAAAAACATATTATGAAAGTTTGGTTGGAATCGGAGGGGCAGATTTGAAGGAGTTGTGGATTCAAAAAGCAACACTCACAAATGAGCAATTTTGGCTCTGTGAACATCTAAAATCTGTAAAATCAAAATTCTAAGTATAAGGTGCACATCTACTCCAGGTTCACAAAATATCCTGAAAGTTTGCTTGGAATTGGACCAACAGTTTTGAAGGAGTTGCGGATTCAAAAGGCAACACTCACAAATGATCAATTTTGGCTCTGTGTACCTCTAAAATCTGTAAAATCAAAATTCTAAGTATCAGGTGCACAACTACACCATGTAAAAAACATATCCTGAAAGTTTGGTTAGAATCGGACTGGCAGTTTTGAAGGAGTTGCGGATTCAAAAACCGACTGACGACGCAGGACGACGACGTAAGACGACAGATAGTAATCCCTATGTGTCGACTCTGCTTACAGCAGGCGACACAAAAATTGTAAGTAAAAGAAGAAAGAAATAAAGGTGGAAGGTACAACCGGGGTAACGACTTTTGATTGCCACAATTGGGTAGGGGCAGGAAATTTAGCCTTCCATGCGACACCCAGTGCGTCTGCTCTTTAGAGAAATACAGAAGGGGTCTTTATACTGCATGGAGCTTGGCATTTCTCCAAACACTTTGGCTACAATGGTTCGCGGTCAGGCTTTCCATATTATGACCTGACTACCCCGCATAGACAGGGCATTCCCCTATCCATCAACTGGGGACGCGCCCTGCAGCTCTGTAGCCGGAGCCCCTGAATACCGATCCAGGTGCCGGGCCTCTGTTAGGAAGACTCATACTCCAAGCTCAGAGGATGCTGCGGGCCTATACATAAGTCGGGACCGCGCACGACGGAAAACTGGTTGAGGAAAAAGTGTTAAACAATGAACATTGTCAGAATGGATCTATGATTTCATTGGTTCATAAATGTTTTATATGGAATATTGTACAAAAAAAAATTATTTTTTTTCAGAAATAGAAGTAGATGTCACTTTTGAGGAAATCCTTATATTTGTCACTGGGGCTGATCGCAAACCACCAGCTGGATTCTCCAAAAAAAAAATCTCAATTGAGTTTTACCATTTGGAAATGGTCGTCTTTCATTTTCTTCTACTTGTGCAACACTTTAACTGCCTTATGGGAAAATATTTATTGATTTATCAAACATAATTGTAAGAAGTATAAAAGAGTGAAGTGGATTTGGAAAAATTTAGTGGAGTGCCAGTCTTTTCTCACTGAAAGTCATTCGGGAATCTGTTGTTCATTAAACATTTTTATGAGATTTAATTTTGAGGGATTGCACTTTTGTCACGGTGTGTGTGAGAGTATCGGTGGGCGTTAGGCGTGTGAGTGTTGGTTGTTCAACACACCCCTTGCTAACATCAAGGAGAATAGCTATCCATAACATATGTAAAGGTAAGACATTACTTTTGTTTTGTAAAGGTTTAAATAAAAATATTTGTATCCTCTCTCCATATTAGATAATGGATGAATAAAGAATTTATTCGCACAAACGGGGGGTTAAATGTAATATGGACAACTAAAGAATTTACACTTTGTAAATGAAGGATTTTAAAAAAGTGGATAACAGGAAACAAGTCTGTTTGAAAATATACTTAAATGGACAATCGAATAATTATTTCGAAACATTGTCATTTTTTTCATTTTTTGGGGGGCTGGGGCTGGGGGTATAGGTGTTGGCAGTATGAGTGGCTAGAAGAAGAACAAACAAGAATAAGAATATCTTATCCTCAATTAAGGATCACGAAGGATGTAAGAACATAACCAATATTGAGTTCCATATGCTTATTAAGACACATATTTACAAAAAGTCGCAATGACACAAATGAACGCTGCATGTTCTAAAATTTGTTTTAATATGTAATCTTTGTCAGTGTTTTGTATGAAAACAAAAAAATGTTGACAAACTGATATATCCAAATAAAGGGCTACGCCGAACGCAGCATGATAGGACCGAAGCATGTCGATTGATTGATTGAATATTGTTTAACGTCTACTCAGCAATATTTCAGCTATATCAAGACGAGAAAAAGTTTGTTAATAAATAATCACTTTGGCGCATATGCAGAAAGTAAATTCACAGTAACTTCGGTATTTAGTTATTTGGGGTATGGAAAGGGCCATGGGACGGGAAATTCTGACTACCACTGGAAAGTAGGGTGAAATCGAAAAGTGCGGGAAAGCTAGCCTTGTAGCCGATCACCTACGTTCCACTCAAAAAAGAGCTTGCTACAAGGGTTCTTTAACGTGCAAGAAGTGTGACATTTCTTCCAACACTTGGACCTGAGTTTACATACCATCCGAAAGATGGGTTGTGTATTTATTCATCCCGAACAACCACGGAATGGGTATAATTTCTATATCCAGGAGTTCCCTCGGGTTCAGCCCCGTTTTGGAGGGGTCATACCCCGCAAGCCGGAGATTCTAGGTCCTATTTCTATATCCCGGGGTTCCCTCGGGGTCCTCTGTTAGGAAGACTCATACTCCAAGCTCAGAGGATGCTGCGGGCCTATTTATAACCCGGGACCGCGCACGGCGGTTACAAAGTTCAAATGTATTTAAAATTTATATTCCAAATCATTTTTATAACATTTCCATTACAAAAACGTGAGCAAAAACACATGAGCTTTAAATCTGTTGCTGGATTTATAGAACACAGAAAATATTCAAGGGAGATAATTTGATAGATAATTTAACAAAGATATCACTAGAGAAATTAACATTTTGCACTTTAATGTACGATGACCCCCAAATTTTATTTTACATTTTGAACAATAATACACTTATGTTTCTACACAGAAAATTTCACAAAAATCTATAATAGGAAATTAATACCCTGCAGACACCTTAAATGCGTTTGATAGGACAATTATCATGCATGTGTATCGTGAAAATGTCTCTTCAATATCAGGCTATCGCCTATTATTTATTGATAATACATTGTTTCAGCTTAGGACATTTTGCATTTAATTCATGAAACCCCGTAAAAATATTGTAATTAAAAAAAACATTTTCACGGGATTTTTATTTGATTCTTCGAGGCATCCCGTAAAAATTCAAATCGTAAAATGCCGTGACATTGTCCTGAAAATGGCCACCCGACTTTTTAGCGACAATCCGTCAATTTTTGCTTGCATAAATATAGAAAAGTCACAAATTTTTCAATGGTTCTTTTTAGCTGTCGCAGGCTAGATTAGAACAGACAACCTCACTATTTGAAAGCCCATTCGCTAAAAATTACGCAAGATTCTTTGTTAGAATATGTTCGATCTTGCATTTTTAATTTTGTTGAGATTTTGTTCATACCTTCATTCAGTTGTTTATTTGTTTTGTCTTCGTCAGGTTGTCTCAATTATTTATTGGATTTTTGATGTTGGAATTTACCCTTTCTACCTTTTGCTTCGGTTGTCGATGTATTTAGGTATTTTATATGTTTCTCATATTCTGTGGCATTCCATGAAAGTAAGAAAACAAATCGATAGGCAATTTTCAGAAGCTAATTAACGGCATTTTCACGGGAGAAAGTTTCATTCGTTATAGAAATTCGTAGGGGAAGTTGATACAATTAACAGCAAAACAAACAAACAAACAAACAAACAAACAAAACAAAAATAACGGAGAAGTCACAAGATTTTCCATGACCCGTGAAATTTCAAAGGATTTTCACGGACTTGTATTCAGCAGCGGTATATTTACCTCATAAATGTAGCAAACTTGAAAAAATTCTACAGTGCGTTTGTTTAAAGACCAAACGTACGCACATAACAGCGCATTTACATTGTTTCCTAACACGTCTGTATCGTCTTGTAGAAAATCCGCGAAACGGCGTTTTACTTTCGCGATATTTTAAAAAAATAAGATAAGCCACTTGCTTGAAAGTGCGGTTTATGGAAAATCGTTTTAAAAAAACTCCGATTAGAAAAGGGGAAAGTGCCGAACGGCAATTAGTACATCTTTAAATATCAATTCAAGTATAAACAACAGGAAACAAAGAAACTTTCGAAAACGTTTTTGATAGAAGGAGAAAAACGGATAATTTTTTTAAACCGCACTGCTGACACATTAACTTCGCAACGCATGCAGTGGTACATGTATATCAGTCTGTTCTGATTATTTAACAAAGCACTAAATATATAGATAGTTATAGAACCGTTTCAATAAATCTTTGTCAAAATCACAAAGCACTAGATATATATATTAACAAAATACCAAGGTTACTGTGAATTTAATAATTATTGAACCGTTTCAATAAATGTAACATCAACTTCAATGTTAAATAAAACACATTGTCATAAAAGCAACAAAAGACAAAATTATACAATCACGCACAGCGTATAGTATTTAGTCATCTACTTAATACACATGAGGTTTGGACATTTATTGCGATTGTCAACATGGTCAAGCGAGTGTCATGAGTTTCATTTCAAAGAGATTTAATTTCAATGTTTTCATATCGCCATTATTCAATACCACAAACACATAGGCAACTAAAATATCGTGTGCTTTAATATCTCTTAGAAATAAAAAAAATCTCTTCAGTTATTAACGCTTTTCTTCGAGTTCAACATTTCCATTTAGAAACATTTCCTCAAGTTCTGTTCAGAGCCAAAATCCTTGTTGGAACCATGAACCGGCCCACCTGTTTCAAACACCAGCAGCACAGCACAAAAAGATACTTAGGATTTGAGAATTGGATTGATATTTTAAAAACCGTTTTCAAGATTTGTACGTATCTATTTTCGGTTTAAATATCATGCAACGGTCATATTCGTTGTTTTAAATTATTGTTTACATAAATCGCGAACGATTTTGAATTGTAAAAGCATAAAGCATAAATATTTCATGCTTTAAATTAATAAAAAAACTGTATAATTACAAAGCTTAAACAGCCTTCCATTATATCTGGACAATGAAGCAGCAAAGAATGAAACTATCCATAAAAGACTTTGCATTTTTCACATGATGACTTTGAAAATCAATTTTCCTCTTCAGTACAGCTAAAATCTAAACTCGTCTCCTTGTGTGAGTTTAGTATCCTCAGTACAACTAAAACCATTTTTTTGTTAGTGTCTACTAAATACTTTATACAATTTAAAAATATGACATATTGCCTCTAAATATAGCCGCTGTAAAATCATCCCCTTAGGTCAGGTGTTGCGAGTCCACGTGGACTCAGAACACCTGACTCTGAGGGGATGCGGTGAAATTAAAACATTTTTAAGGGGATGAGGTAAAATTAAAACATTTTGTCTCCAGTGTTACAGCTAACAGGATGAGGTAAAATTAAAACATTTTGTCTCCAGTGTTACAGCTAACGGGATGAGGTAAAATTAAAACATTTTGTCTCCAGTGTTACAGCTAACGGGATGAGGTATAATTAAAACATTTTGTCTCCAGTGTTACAGCTAACGGGATGAGGTAAAATTAAAACATTTTGTCTCCAGTGTTACAGCTAACGGGATGAGGTAAAATTATAACATTTTGTCTCCAGTGTTACAGCTAACGGGATGAGGTAAAACATTTTGTCTCCAGTGTTACAGCTAACGGGATGAGGTAAAACATTTTGTCTCCAGTGTTACAGCTAACGGGATGAGGTAAAATTAAAACATTTTGTCTCCAGTGTTACAGCTAACGGGATGAGGTGAAATTAAAACATTTTGTCTCCAGTGTTACAGCTAACGGGATGAGGTAAAATTAAAACATTTTGTCTCCAGTGTTACAGCTAACGGGATGAGGTAAAATTAAAACATTTTGTCTCCAGTGTTACAGCTAACGGGATAAGGTAAAATTAAAACATTTTGTCTCCAGTATTACAGCTAACGGGATGAGGTAAAATTAAAACATTTTGTCTCCAGTGTTACAGCTAACTGGATGAGGTAAAATTAAAACATTTTGTCTCCAGTGTTACAGCTAACGGGATGAGGTAAAATTAAAACATTTTGTCTACAGTGTTACAGCTAACGT
>MJUU01074048.1:0-14110 GCA_002080025.1 Modiolus philippinarum
TTAAAGGGGCAATCAGTCAGGAAGGTATAACTTCAGGTCATTGGTTTCGATTTGGACCATAATGTAGTTAGGCCATACTAAATTGTTTTTTTGTTCCTAGGATTTCATTTATTTGTTGGAAAATAGGCTTTGTTCAAACAGTTTCTGAAAGGAACATAAAATACAGGACTTTCGCAGTGTAAGAATGAATGCTTCAAGACCAGTGAGGTGGGACAGGACTGGAGCCCAGACCCATACAAAAAAAATATGAATGCCCACGTACATCTCAAGTAGCAATGCTTATTAATTTGAAGTACACAATAATATGCAACAAATTTAGCAAATGTTAAAAACCTGGAGTGCTGCAAAATGGTTTTAAAATCATTCACTTGCTTGCTCATTCATAAATGTGTCATACCATTAGCTGCATGCTTGTTTTGACCTTTTTGAGTAAAAATAGAACTTACTTGCATGGTGAGAAACAGTTAACTCAAAAGTCCCGTATAAACAAGCATTTACATATTTTGGTGCATTTTGGCCTTTGTTTTTCATATAGTTACATAAAAATCTTTTTCATCTGTGTCCATGTTGACATGTACTAGTATTACACATAATAAATAATAAAAGTTAGGCAAAGTGCTTTTCAATTTCAATTTACTTGTTCTAGAAAATCAAACTTTTCTTAGTTGGAGGAAAAATTTTAGATACATATACCAAAAGTACTTTCAAAGTGAGCAAATGATTTTTTTTTATTTTGCAAAGAATATGGAAAATTTTGATCTGCAGTATTTGTATTTCTAAAACCATATTTTGATTTTTTGTAGTATATTGGTTGGAAATATATGGATTGTTTATTTGCAACTTATTTACCCTTTTATTGGAAACTGAATAAAATACTTTAACATTATAAACTTTTCATTTTATTCATTCATTTAAAATTAGTAAAATTCATATTTTATTATGATTTAATATGTATTTAATCCTATACTTATATAGTACTTAATAAAAATGTAAAAATTATATTGCATCAAAATAAAGACACATTCTAGCAGTTACTTATTTTTGAAATAAAAATTTAATGATGCTTTTCGTAATTTTATTTTCATTTTCATGTGTATGTCAATTATATAAGTGTATTAAAAATATAATTTTAGCAAAGATAGTCTTTTAAAATTCTTAGTACATTTCATTTAGGAAGCTTGTCTTGGATGAGTGTATTTAAGGGGTGGATCCAGCATTTGAAGTTTGTGGGGGTTTGGGGGGCAAAATTGTGGCCAAAACCCTTATTCACGACAAAAAATTATATTTTTCTGGTTTCTAGGGGGTGCACACCACTCATGCCCCTTCTAAATCCATGCCTGTACATCATATTGCTCATGAATAATTCAGGTGATCTTCATAACCAATGCTAATTCCCTTTTCTTAATAAATTTTTTGGTAGCTGTTATATTGATCACAGGTATAAAACTCTCAACAGATCAATCAATCATAACCAGATTAATCTATATTTGATCAAGCCATATTATTAAGGTTATCTTATTAAAAAAAATTGGGTAATTCAGCCATATGTTGAAGCAAAGAGTCGTATAGGAACCCCTGTAGTATTTTTCATAGAAATAATGATTTCTATTCACAGGAAATTTGCTAAAACAATACATCATAACCATGTGAATTTAATGTGTATTTCCAAACTCATCAATTTCTCTTAATGACACATAAACAAACCCAATACACATTACATCCAGACATGATATTCCTTCAATTCAATAGGAAGCAGCTGCTATCACTGATTGTAATTACCCCTAATTACTTCCCCTTATTTCCCAGATATTGTTTTTATTTACCAACTGCCTTGTCAATTTCAAACAAGAATTAATTACACTTTGATCCTGATATAAACAAACATGGAAATATGAATACAAGAATGTATAATATTATATTTATTTATATTATTATCAAGGAATTTATATTTGGGGATAAACAATTAAAGTTGTTCACTATATGATCATATTGGAGGGGAGCCTGGGGAAAGGTAACAGTGTGGCAAAACTTTTTCAAAATATCTGAATGACTGGAATGGCAAAATATTCCGCTTAAACTCCTTTAAACAGAATTATGCAAAGCTTAAATAAAATTTCATCTCATAAAATCAAATATGAATGTTGATCGAAAATTATGATAGCTAGAACTATTCACTCCCTGTATGTTCAAGACAATGACCCTTAACTGCAGAACACTAAAACAAGACAAAACAATGCACCATAAAGGCATATAATGAAATGCATTAGCAGGCTCAGTCTTCAAAGAAAGGGTCTTTCTAATATTTTATCATTTTCTGTCTAATTCTGCCCAAAATACAAAAAAAATCCCAAAAGGGTGGTCTCGATCCCCAGAACCTTCATGGATCTGGTAATGAGGTGTATAAATATATTGGGGTCTCAAGATGATAACCGTGCTGATATGGAAAAGGCCATGTCTTAATCTTTTTATTATATACTTCCTAGTAGGAGTTATCATCACACCCGGGCCGAAATAGCCATATCACTGGTCTGATATGGATATTTCAAAACAGGGCGGTCTGATATGGCCATATTGGACTGAGTATGTGATATGGACTGTTAACTTCCGGCTATATTACATATGCAAAACAGAACATATCTTCGCTAAGTATGTAATAAAGGTCCATAACAGATGACACCTACCATCAGCATGTTTTTTGCAGAATAAAAATTCATGCTTCATGTTTTGATTTATTCATCTATATTATTATCCTTACCTTAGTAAATATTTGATAGAAACCACACTGCAATCAATCTCTAGTCACACAGCTAATAAGTTACAAGCGCATGATCGATGATTGCAGTTTAATGAAAGCACGAGTACAGTTGGACAAATATTATGGAAAACTGTAATTTTCATTTATTCAAGAAATAAGCCGATTCACTGAATTTTAAACCACTTTTTAAGCACAACAAATAGACTCACAAACCAAATACTATTATCCGATTCGTAATATGGAGAGATCTCAAGAAATTAACCAATCAAAGCTAATAAAATTGTCAAACACTGATCGCTCCTTTTGAAGTTATTACAAGTCCCTAAATATAATAAAACACTCGACAGAAGTTCTTTATGGTAAGTAAACAGGTAACAAGTCGGAATTTACAACTTAATGAATTTCATACCATATGTTTCACAAGCCACACAAAGACAATATAATTTACATGTTGGATGATGACAAGGGTCCATTTATTACTTCTGTTGTGTTTATTCAGCCATAATTAATTTGATGACTCTATATATGTATAAATATATATACCACACAGAAGTTCTGAATGAATAATAATTTTTTGTCTATTTGACCTTGTTTTAACGGGTCTTCCCACAAAATTACTCTCCTAATACACGGGAAACTGATCGAAAGTCAATTTTAATTCACAGAAAACTTAATATGGTTGTTCATACACTCGTAGTTTTTCAGTCTACATGGACATTATAAATATGTATACACTGAACTAACAGCCCTTTTTACTAAGGTAATGTACAAGTTTAAAGCTCCTCGCTGTTCAAATTTTGGTGTTTTGTTGAGTTGGAATGGGTGGAAGCATATTTATGTGTTTCAATTCAAATGAACTTGAATTTTCTAGTTGCCTGTTGCAAAAATAGACTTTTTCATATGTTATAATAATGTATGACTTTTTCATATGTATTCATAGAGACTAATGTATGACCATGTGTCTTAAAATACCATATCCATTCTTGTGCATTAAAAATGGGGTGCACTCTGAATGTTAAACACTATATTATAAAAATGCAATTACAATAAAAAGTGTAATCAAAGACATCATTTTAAATTGCTTTCATTTTTGTAAAGATGATAATTAAAATCAAGCTGGAATTTTGACTAAAATTGATAATTTTTATCTGGGTAAAATCTGCAATCTGAAATTGCCCATCTTTCATTAAAAAAATAATATAGATATATGTACTTGTAAGTAACTGTACCTTGTTATCAATCAAATCCAATTTATGACTTCAGTACAGGTACACAAATAATTTTTACAGTTATCATTAAAATCACAAACAAATCCAATTTTAACCTTGTCGGATCAAATAAATTTACGACCGAATAAATCATGTAGCTAATAATTGAAATTTACATATATTCACCTCTGATACTACAATCATGTCCGTGTGGACATCGATCATGTCTAATCAATTACAATATTTACCACAGCTTTTCGTTATTCGGAAACTAACATCATTAAAGTCCAGGACTTATGAATGGACAATGGGTCAAAGATCACTTGTAAATATAAGAATATCGTCAATATAGCCATGTACTATAGGTAAACACAGGACATATATTTAATTGTTGACCCTGGCTGAAAAATTATAGAACTCTTGGGATTTTATCATGTACATATTTATGTTGTTACTTAATCGCTGTTTGCGTTTGTTGTATTAAACGGTAAAATTTGTAGGTAAATATCCCGTTTTCACACTTAATGACTTAAAACGCTTTCAAGTTATAACAATTTTCATAAAATTATTGATAAAATTCCATTGACAATTTGTAAGTAAATAGTTTGTTCAGAAAGAAAGAAATAAAAAAATATCCCCCATAATCCATTAAAAGATTTTGATGAAATTTTATCTATATGTCTGTTTGTTTAATCCACTCTTGTACAATGGAAACTCAAATACAATTTATATATGGTACAAAACAAATTGATTTTGTGGGTCTTTTTCTAGATAATTGGATAAATATATACTTATTAAATGTGTACTTTGCAATTAGAAATACAGAAGTTCTAGTAGTAAAAGAACCTTGCAGTCTAGAGTTTCAATTTAGGGGATTAAATTTTTGTAGAAGCATTAGCATGAAATGAGATTTTCTGTCCAGTATCTAAGAAAGATGTTGCAAAAGACTTATTATATATATCCCAAATTTCAGAAAACTTTTGGTCAAAATTATGAGAAGTTATAGGATGATATGGTAAAAGTCTAAGGAGTTCAGAAATCACACAAATATTTTTGCGAACATTCTGCAGTGAACATCTTAACAGTTTTCTTACAATTTTGAAAATTAAGGTTTTGAAGATTATGATGATATAGGAAAAATCTGAGCAATTTGGAAATCTTCTGCAAATTTCACAAGATTAACCAGCAAACATCTTTAATTTTTTTTGGCAATTTCAAGAAATTTTCTGTCAAAATTCGATATCAAAGAAAAAGTCCAAGGAGTTCAGATAGCTTCCACAAATTTATACATAAATGTCAGCTAATCTTGCAGATTTGTGAATCTTAAGGATAAGGGGTATAAGAAAGGAAAAGTTAAGAAATCTTCAACTTTCACAATAATGATTTTGAATTTTAGGGATAATTCTTGTTTCAAGTGTTTGTACAATTTTAAATACTTCTCTATGAAAATTTTGAGAACAAGACCAAACTTCAAGTTTACACAAACCTAGACCGTGAGAGTTGGTAAACAGAATGTGCGAAGTTCAGAAGTTGTATAGCTCAGTTGGTAGGTGTGATATTTGTGTCAAAACAATCTTATATATGTAATTGAAATAAGTATTATAAATATCAATGACTAATTTTTGACTTCTATTTAAATCAGAATGTCCTTGGAGAATAAAGAATTGTCAGATAATCAAGTCATTTTTTGTCACAAGGATTCGTTTAATTTTATATACAACTCGACATAACTGGGTGGTATAAGTCTTTAATAAATACACAAACTATTTAACTTTTTAGATTGTTTGACTTAAAAACTTACACATTGCTCAAAATATTAACTTTATGAATGAGTTAGTTTTAAAGAATTCAATGAAATCAGATTTTATTTCAAAAAAAGATATTTTAATTTTATTTGAACAAATGTGTTACAGTACCGATTTTTTGTCTCTCATTTTAAATAACTTTAGGTTTGAAATCAAACACTCACCAAACATAAGCAAATTTCGAAATCTGCTGAGAAAATATAAATATTTATACAAAGTTTGACCAACATTGGGTGGCGCTGGAGGTGTTTATTTTGTATTAAAGCTTCTATTTACAGTCATAACCATTCTGCTTGTCCATAGTATCAAAGATCAAAGGAACGACAAATTCTGCAAACAATGAAAGGTTCTAAAGCCATATTAAGGCACAAAATAAATGTTCTTTTTCCAAACAAACTTGAACCTGATTTTTTAAAAATCCAACAGGAATGATTTTAAGCTATTTTGGAAGTATGTGTTTGGGGGGAGGTGTTTATTTCCATCTATTAGAATCAAATTTATCACCAAGTGGGGGAATTAAGCACCAAAATTTTTAATAAACATTAAAACCTCATGCAATAGAGCCAAATTTTGTGACTATACTCCCAGTAACAGTCATTTTGGATGACTTTTTACTTTACTAAAATGCAGCCACTTTTCAATCGAAAACCTAGTTAACATAACAATAGTACAGTCTTGTTACGATCGTTTTTTTATTTATCACATTGGCTATAGGGGGAAGGTTTGAGCCCAATAAAACTAGTTTAACCCCGCCGCAGCAGGTTTGCGCCTGTCCTAAGTCAGGAAATTTATTAAGCCTTTGTGTGTCTTGTCTGTTTTCTAGTTACTTCACTTTATGTCTATCGGAGTCTAGGAAGATGCTTATTTCGCTGAACTTGATTACTCTTTTATTTAGGGGCCAACTCCGACCTACCGTTGGGTGTGGGGTTTCCTCACCGTTCATTGAAGATCTTATGGTGGCTTTGAGTTGTTATTGCTCCCCTTAGGGTCGTTGTCTCTTTGACACATTCCCCGTTTCCCTTCTTTTTCTTATTTCAGACTTAATCAGTAGTGTCAGCTGCATTTGGAAATATTCAGAAGAAAGGTATAGAAAAACAAGGATCTAGCTAGCTGTTGTAAGCCTTCCTGTTTTTTCAGAAAATTTTCCAGTAGATATTTGTTGATCCGTGTTAAGGGAAGCTAGATGCTCCACCTTGGAAAAGGCTCACAGTACAATGCTTTTTATTTGTGGCAAAAAATATCCATGGTAAGAGTTAAGCCCCTTTAACACTACACTAAGTTGAAACAGTTTTTGATATGAATCATTTAAAAATCTTATTTTAATTTTCATAGCAAACTTTTTATCCCATTCCAGTGCAGATAATATGCGTAAAGATTAAAGTCGAGCAAAAATTAATCCACGACAACTTATTTTTTGTCACGGCATTTATCAATGTCTGTGCGCAGTATGGCGATCATTTGTTAAAAAACATCCTACGAGCTTATCCTTAATAACACATATGATATATTATGTGTGAGACTATTATATTCATCCAAATGTTATGTAGGGCCGTAGTCTTCGGATATGGTATAGTAGACCATTGTCAGATGCGGATTAAATCTGTTGTTAAATAGCCCAATATATCACTCGTTCTATTCAAGTTATGGCGCATATCTAACAAAAGTAGAGTATTTCATTGACGTGATTACTAAAATGTATTTAGGAAATACTTAAAATCTGTGACAAATGTTTCAATTCATAAATCTGAACTCTAACTATTATGTTCCGAGGCTACAACATATAATTATACGATTTAAAACTTATATATGTAAGAATACTAAATACAATATTCATAATTCTCTTCTTCTTAGTATCTAGGTTCAGATGAGTTTGTTTTTCAATGAAAATATGTTATACAAATGAAAAAAAAAATTGAACAGTGTCTGTGGAGGCTTGTGATAACTTTGTAACATTTATTTAACCAAACCGAACAGGCAGAAAAGACCATAATGGCCCTGTTGAGCACAATCTGCATCATTTATCGTTCTGTCTGAATTTGACCTTGCTTTTTTTCTAGAAATTACTTTTTACCTACAGTCAATATACAATCAACATTTGATCAACATTATGTTCCTGCACGAACATCAATGTCTTCAGGGAATTAAGCCACCTGTCACCGAATCTAAAAATCAAACACACTGGGGAAAATTTTGGGGGTGTTTAAATGGAGGGGGTGATGGTTGGTATAAGGATATATGAAAACTGAAGAAATTCTATATGTTTAGCATCTATGTTCTGAAGTGCCCACACTATTGAGACTGACTGGTTGGTCAGAAAACAGTTCATAAAAGGCAAACTAATTACAGAGAGTAGGAAAACTATGGCTATATACTGTAAACGTATTAATTTTTGCGGATGCTTATTTTCGCGGTTGATGAAAGATCGACGTATTTGCAGATATCAATTTTCATGGTTTTCAATGTTAAAAAAGGCTTTTTCTACACAAAAAAAACACTTATTTTCACGGGTACTATTTTTCGCGGTCTTGAGCCAACCAGGAAAATAGCGAAAATTAGTATACTGCGAAAATTAATATGTTTAGGGACCGACCATTTAACCTGAAGGGGGGGTTATGGTTTTTTTTCTGGACAGAAAATTTTTTTGTACGCGTATCAACAAAATATTTTTTTTCAAAATTAACATTATTTTTTTGGGGCAGAAAGCCACCTTCAGAAAATTTTTTTTCATTATTTTGGCAGCCAAAATATTTTTTCACTTATAATCAAATCCAAAATATTTAAAAAAAAAAACCATACCCCCCCCCCCCCCCCTTTCAAGTTAAATGGTCGGTCCCTTACAGTATATAGGTTACAAGTAAGAGGGTATGTAGGAGGGGGTTTGATCCTGGAAATCTGAGAAAATTACTTTCAATAAAAATGAAAGAATATGGAGTAAATGCACATGAGACATAGTCTCTTCAAATACATGGCAAAACCAAGCAAAGGGACGACTCTTGTATTGTTGTTCGTCATCTTGAATCCTGAATTCCCATGAAATAATATTTCAATCCCAAAGTCCCAAAAGATATCAATGCAAATCCTGGATCCAGGCTGGGACCTATATTAGTCCCAGATCCCAGTAAGTTAATCTTGATATTAAAATGGCTGATCTGAAGTCCCAAAAACTCAAGGTAGAAAAAGGAAATAAAACCATGGAAATAGGAAGGGGCAACACAAAATTAGAATTTTGCCATAAAACCTGCAAAACCCATGAAAACACTTATAATTTCATGTTTGTTATAAATGTTTTTAAATTAAAAAACTTTTCACAACAATAATTACTGTACATAAAAATACATGATGTAATATATTATGTAATGTACGGTGATTAACCTTGCATTTTCATTATTTTTGACATGCATTTTCCATTAAGTTTTCAAGATTGATAGTGTAATAAAAGTTCATGTAGTAGCAATATGTTAAAAATGTAGAAAACATCATGTATGATGAATATTTAATTGGAATAAAAATTGTGTTTATGATGTGGGAACATAGTTAGAAAGCATGCATATTTGAATACCCAAGATATTGAATAGAGTGAGCAAAAACAAATCTAAACTTTGATTTAGTGACCTCCAAAATTCAAACACAAATTGGCCTCTGCATATTCTAAAAAACACATCCATACTGTTGGGTAAGCTTTAAATGGCCCCTTGATCATTTAAAAGAAGTGCAATATTACCAATTCAGTCAGATAATGTACTGGTACAGAGAAAGCTGCCTTATGTGACCTCCAAAGGGAACTCTGAAAAAGGGTCACAGAAGGCAGGTTGTCATTACCGCAGATCAAATCAATATGAAATAAACTTGATATAGATAAAGAAAACTCAGTCACATTAGACAGGAAGTTGCTTAATACAGGTGGTCACTAAGCCAGGTTTTACTGTATAAAATATTTCTAAAAATAACAATGGACACAAAATAAAAAAAAACATGGACACAGCTCTAAAACTGTTAGGCAAATTGTGCGAGAAGAGCACAATATTTCTTCCAATATTAATTTTATCATTCATTCAATTGATGGTAGTTTAAAACTTCTTCAATGTATAAGATGACTACATATTTAAGCTTACTTCAATAAATGATTTCCTCTGCCTGCATTTACCTTAATATCATAAGCAGATACTGATTAATGGGGTTTTAGGGTATAAATCTTTCTCATTAAATTGCAAATTTTTTATGAAATCTAAAATTTTTACAATACCTGAACATTTTTTTCTTCCCAACTTCACTGTGCAAAGATTTTTCAGTGTGTTATTTGTAAGACCTGACGACAATATTTTCGTCAAATATTATCTTTTGTGAAATTTACAGAATAAAGGGAAATAACCTAAATATTGACAAAAATGTATAAGAATTGTTATGGTAATGCTACATGTGTAATTTATCCAAATTTTGACATTCCAATTTGTCATTTTAATAGATGGATGACATGTTCAAAGCATGCATGACCAATTCATCTTATTGTTTTCTTCAAATCAAACAAAAACCATTGAATTCATTACAATTTACAAATTTATGAGGTATTCAAGCATAATAGCCATGTTTTAAATATTTACACCTGTCAAGTAAAACGTTTGTAATCAAATTTACACCCTTGAAGGCTACAGGGCTCTACGTGTTTCTTTTTACTACATGGTTGGACAGATTTTTTTTTGTGTCTGCTACATATTAATGAGTCAGAATATTAAAAGAAGACACAAAAATTAGAGGAAGGATAAATGTAAATGTCATAGTGGTATATATCCATCTTAGAAGAAAAAAAAAACAATGATTATTGTATATCAAATTATTGAACACTAGTGCAAGATAGTGCATTTTGCAATCACTTTAAGTTTTTAGAGTTATTTCCCTTATAGATTTTGTTTTTTTGCTATTTATTTATTTCCAAAGATTGGCATTTTAGTATATTGTGAAAATGCACTTTTACCAAACTGGAAAAAAGCAGTTCTTGAGAGTACATAATGGAAAAAATTCGGTTAATTGCTTTCAAAAACAGTTTCTGGTAGATATCTGCAATAGATTAAGATGTCTGTAGATGGCAAAGCCAAACCATTTTTTATCCGAAATAGTAGTACATATTTCATATTTCATGAAATAGATTTCATTTGTATGCCCCATATCGAGGTTTGTCCTGTCTGTCTGTCTGTGTGTCCGAAACTTTGACCTTGGCTATAACTTTTGAACTACGGTACATGTAAGATAGACTCTTCATACTTGGTAAGTGTGTAGGTCTAGTTTTTAAGTACAGTTGCACTAAGATTACATAAATGAAAAAATAGATAACTTTACCTTATCAGCCAAATTACATCTACATGTAAAAGACTAATGCAATACTATTTTATGTACCTGTCTCTCATACCTGATTTTTACCTGATTTGAGTACTAACTTTCAATACTCTATTTATTTTCAGTTGATTAAGAAAACATTAATTTAACCAATATTTCTACTTATATAAACATGCAGAAACTTGACATGATGATTTTATAAACATAAGTAATAATTGGAGTTGTAAAATTAATTGTTAAAACAACATATTTATTGTAAAGATTAATTTTGAGAAAGTTTTCTGACAAGATTAATTACAATTACTCCATTAAGTAGAGAGCTGTGTGCCAGATTTAATCCTCTCATAATTTAGCACTTGTAACAAAAACAGTTTTTATAGAAAAGATAAGTATATTTCAAAATAATGAATTGATTTTGGAATAACATTTTATGTTTCACATGTCTTAAGTAGATATAGCTTGTAAATTTCTGAAGTGAAAAGTACATGTGACATCATTCATTTCAACAGTAAATTCGGATTTTTTTCCCCTCAATGCATTGTTCATCAATTTTTACCCCTTTATTTTGGATTCCAGTGTCCACTCACAATTTTTCAAAATTTTTTGCATTCCTTTATGATATAAATTAAATTTATAAAAATATGCAGCTGCAGGACTTTCAATACTTTCAAAATAAAACTGGGACTAATATATTAGTCCCAGAATAAATGTCTTAAAAATGGCAAAAATTATCAATTAATTTATATCACTACAAATCCAATCCTTGATTTTATTGTTTTGTTTGGGACAGGTGAGTGTAGGGCTATGAAAAAAAGCTTAATTGTGCATAGACCGGAAAGAAAATTAAAATAGATATTCATATCTTGTTAGCCTACCTTTATTAGTACATTTCATTCCACTACATTTCCAATTGATTTAATCCTATATATCCACTTGACTTGTGCAGGCTCCTACAGCTGACAAAGAACTAATAGTTTTTGTCTCTGCTTGAAACACTATCCTTTTAATTTTCTCTGATTTCTATTTTTCGTCCCTTTTGAGAGACACACCTGTAATTGATTGAAAACAATCAGGTAATTAGATATAATGACAACCTGTCTGTCAGTTACCTTTGATCTAGGTGCACATTTCTATACCTTTTAATTAAAAAGTTATCTAGACAAAAACAAACTGTTTTAAAGAACCAAAACGTCCATTACGTCTCCGTTTATCACAACAAATTTAAATATTTCTTTGAAATTTTGAAAACAACACCCACATACAATGTGTTAATGTAATTAATTAGGGAATACACATCTTATAAGTTCTACTGCACAAAAACCAGATTCTTCCAATTCTATGATTTCCTGCTCCTTAAAATAGTGTACAATAGCTAATATGTCTATATCTATCATTAACTTGAAAGGATATCAAAACGACGCAACAGATTTTTAGAAAAATGTTGAAATGCACGCGTTTCTGTGTGTTTGTGCGTGTGGGGGTCCCTTACAATGTAACCCCCAAAGTCAACAATTTTCGGTAATTCCTAGTTCACAGGGAAAATTTCCAGCTGCTTTGAAACCTTACGGCTATAATTACTTTTCTGAAGCTTTTTGCCTTCCTTTTTTTCAGACAATCCACACTGACTTCTGAGACCGACTCCGTAACGAAATATAAAAAACATATCAAGAAAACTGATCTAATTTATTCAAAGCACACTTGAACTGTTACATTACCAGTTATTTGTTAAGTTTTTAAGAGTCAATTTGTTATAATTTCGCTTATCCCCTCTAACATTGTCTAATCTGCTTACTCCAAAATAATAAGTCGTAAGTTTAATTTTTTTTTTCACACAAATTCAGAGGTTATAGTTAATCAGGACTATTTGTCACACCGAAATGACTACAAAGTCATAATAACATTAGCATATTTAACTGAAATGAGAAGACGTCTGAAAAACAACCATTCACTTAGACCATTTCTCATTGGGAAACAGACACCGTGACTTTTTGATGACAAACAATAATAAAGGTACTTTCCCTCCGAGTTGACATGCAAGTATATCTTGAATATTGATTTACTATTTTGGGGTAATAACACGGGCTTCAAAGCTCTCTGAGACATCAGAACCCATGTATGTGGAGACTGGAGCCCAGTAAATTGAACCATGGAGATATTAATACATCCATGGTTGAACCTAGAAGCCCGGAACCATACGTTAAAAAAGTCGGAGCCCGTGATTGGGATGACAATGATTTCTGAAGCCATTTAATTTCAAAACCCCTTTCCTCTGCTCTGGCTCTCGCACAAGATTCCTTGTTTCATTTATTTAAATCTTCAAAAAATTGCAAGGAACCCTTATAAACTAGACGACTAGTTATGGTTTCATTATTGACAATTTTAGGATTATTTTCTTTGACAAAAACATTCTTTCAAAAATCATTTGGTTTGGATGTTGGGGACATTCATTTTTGGTATTTACATCCGTTCAGTTACGGACATTTCATAAGCACTAGACAATTCAGCCGTCGAATAAAGGATTGCAATTTTTTGCTATTTCTTTCCAATTTCAGAACGAAATTGATTTTATTTTCAGAAAAAGAAGCTTCTAATATCAAGACTTCTACCCCTGGACCATAATATTCCTAAGAACCTTACAGACAAAAGCCAGTTATGCCATCTTATTGTCCGAGTGACTAATCATCATAGAATGGATATATTTGAAATCAGGGAACTGTATAGTTTTCTTGTGAAACTGGCTGAAGATGCCACAGATTCTTTTTTCCTCCTTTTTATGTTAAATATTGAGAAAAGGGTTCCTTTGAAATTAAAGATTTTAGAATTCAAGGTATTATTCAATTTCTTAAATTGACCTGATTTCAAAATAAACAAACACTTTAGGGAATAAACTGAAATTAAATTTTGAATTATTTACCTTAAACTTCAAAGTACTTATTGGTATAAGTTGGTCCTACGCTTACAATGATATACTTTCAATAAAGGGCTTAGTTACATCATAAAGTGAAAAGTATCCC
>MJUU01074050.1:4380-27415 GCA_002080025.1 Modiolus philippinarum
GAAGCTTGAGACTAAATATTAAATCATTTCCACTTATAGAAGCAGAGAAAACTTTGACGAAAATTTTCATTAGTAGTGGTATATATAACTAAGTATCAATGTATCGGTAAACAGGAAGTAATAGCGCAACAAACCTGAAAATAGCTTACACGGTACAACTCATCTATATGAAGCTTGAGACTAAATATTAAATCATTTCCACTTATAGAAGCAGAGAAAACTTTGACGAAAATTTTCATTAGTAGTGGTATATCAAACTAAGTATCAACATACCAATGTATCGGTAAACAGGAAGTAGTAGCGCAACCAACCTGAAAATAGCTTACACGGTACAACTCATTATCATGAAGCTCCAGACCAAATATGAAATCATTTCCACTTTTGGAAGAAGAGAAAACTTTGACGAAAAATTGTTATTAGTAGTGGTATATGAAACTAAGTATTAATGTATCGGCAAACAGGAAGTAGTAGTGCCACAAACATGAAAATATCTGACACTGTACAACTCATCATTTGGAAGCCTAATGCTAAATATCAAATCATTCCCACCTGTAGAAGCCGAGAAAACTTTGACAGTAAAAGTGTTACGGACGGACGGAATGACGGACGGACGGACGGACAGACGGACGGACAACACCATCACTATATACCCTGCTTTTACAAAGCAGGGGTATAATACCCTGCTTTTACAGAGCAGGGGTATAATAATCTTACATTGGGTTCATTTGGTTTTATTGTAATGCATACAATTACAAAATGGAAGTATATTTGACATGTGTGCATTTTTTATGAGGTCACCATCTGTTGAATGAATGCAAGGTTTATGGAGAAGAATGTCAATAAACAAGTCAATACACAATAGCATGTGTATTCCCAATTGAATAAAGCCAGGTGACATATTGGAAAAAATCAATACTGGTGACCTCTACACAGGCTATTACCATCCTCTGCTTTCCAATTACCATCAGACAGGGATTTAGGGAGTGGCATTAGGGGCATGGGGCCTCAGCATGGGCCCTAAAATCAGAAAAAAATATATTTTTCCCCAATATTTGTCTGAAAAAAATTGCACCTCCCAAAGCTTGGTGATTTTTTTAATGGTGCCTACCCCTTTAAATTCTGGATCTGTCCCTGACATTTTTTAATTGATTGATTTTTGATTGATAGCAAACTTTTACAAGAGTTATAAATGGGAAGCTTTTTTTTTTTTAAATTGGACACACTATGGGAAGATTCCTATAAAAATTTTAATTAGTTTCAGAGAAGATGAAAAAATTCCATTTGAACATATGTAGTTTGTGCCATAACTAGCCATGACAGGCTAGTAAGGTCTAATGTATTTCTAGTCGTAACACAATTTTATAAGAAGTAGCCCACAGGGCTATAGTTACTTCTTATTTTTTATAGCCTGACAATTATTTCACTATTCTTGGGCATAGGGTGAGTGGCTGAGGACACAGACAGCAGCTGATTAAGAGATAGATAATTCCAGACATACGGGATATCCATTTTTTTAGGAGGTGAAACATTGGGGAATCAAGTATGGAAAAGGTCCGAGAATCTAATTCTCTCAATGCACATATCTGAAATTAATATGGTGAAATCTTCATAAGATTTCAAGCACATAACATTCATCATATAAATTTTTAGATCCAAAATAATTAAATAATAACATCGAAAGTTGGTAGATTTCCCGTACGCTAGACGAAAAATCCCGAATCTAACACCGCCTGGATGACTTCCAGTTCTGATTGTTTACATTTTATCTGCTCTGTGATTAGTCAAAATGTAACTGTGACATCATCACCAAATTATTTATAAGCGATCTTTTTAATGTACTTTCAATATAGCATTCTTGTAGAAGAGTTTGGTTATACCTTGAGAAAATGATCAAATGTAAAAAGCTAACAGACAACAGACAGATGGACCATGTAAGCCAAGTGATGGCAATAGCCCATAATGACTTCTAACACTTTCCAGGCGGAATTAATTTTGTACAATTCCTCGTTTTCAAAATTTTGCAAACTTATGCAAATGAGATGCAAATGAGTTGAAATTTTTCAATGAAACTTTGCCAGCATCTTAATACTGATATGTGAACGAAGGGGGGTGGGAAAGTGGGTGGGAAGGGTGGGGTGGAGGGGGAGGGAGGAGGGCTCAAGTGCAGATACCCCTGCTGAAAAACGGCAATTTTTGTCATTTTTTGACATTCAAGTTGTCATGGAAACCTGTTAAAATTAGTTAGGCAGGTTCTATTGTGCAGACATATAGAGTGGCAAGTCCTCTTTGCTATTGAGCATAAGAGACATGAAAAGTCTTCGACCTATAACAGGAAAGTCAGCGTTTCATAGACCCTTAGTGGCAAAAATGCAGATTTTTGCAATTTTTGATTACAACTTGGTGTAAAAAATTCCAAAAATTTTTTTAAATTATTTCTTGGTGTCTGGTACATTTGTAGACCTTTTCTGTAAACAAAAAAGCCCAGAACTTTACATTTCTGCTGCAGGTCTTGAAGTACTGGGGGTCTATGACAGCCCACCCCTCACTAAAATCTCACTTTTTGTGACTTTTGGCTTTCCATGGGTACTAAATAGGGACCTGCAACTCCAGCAGTTTACATTCTCGATCCTATTGCAGTTATTTGTTTAGCTATAGTATCCTTCTGTCTGTCATGCCTGATAAGATTCAATTTCCAATGTATGGAATACCATGAGGGACATAAAAGTAACCACAGGGTCCAAGATGCCTAAAGGCATCGTCCGCCTGGAAAGTGTTAGGGACATTATTTGTTTATTTCTACCAGCTGTATTCATAGTAAGGCCATAAATAGTATTTAATCTTTGAGGATTAAAATTATCAACCTTTTAAACCACCAAACCCTCCATCAATTCAAATAACTTTTAGTTTGTCTTTACTTTGTCAATGTGTCAATTTTCTCCCAATTTACTTTTATCTTAAACAAATAGCTTCGGTTATGGATCACTAAAACTATCTAGCTAATGACATTACTCACTATTTTATAAAGGAAATTAAACATTAACATGATAAAAATAAATTATATTTTCCAAACTTGGTGCTTTCCCTTAATATTTTATATTATTCAAACAGCAATATACATGTACAGGTAAAAACAAAGTGCATGTGTTCCTAAAAGGAGAACAAATTGTTGGCAAGCAATCTACACTCGAAGGGGGGGGGTCTTGTTACAGTTTAAAAACTGATTAAGGGACCGACCATTTAACTTGAAGGGGGGGGCTATGGTTTTTTTCTAAAAAAATATTTTGGATCTGATTTTATGTGAAAAAAATATTTTGGCTGCCAAAATGATGAAAAAAAATTTCTGAATGAGGCTTTCTGCCCCAAAAAATAATGTTAATTTTGAAAAAAAAATATTTTGTTGATACGCGTGCAAAAAATAAATAATTTGTTTTCTGTCCAGAAAAAAAAACCATAACCCCCCCCCCCCTTCAGGTTAAATGGTCGGTCCCTAAGTGATTAAATAAAACTTGAATGGGAAACTTAATTGGGAGGGGGATACATGAAACAAAAATAGTTTTGTCAAATGGAAAAATGTGGGGATAGAATTATCTATACTCCATTTGTATCCATAATATCCATTTTCAATATATTAAACTCCAAAACATTCAATTATAAGTATTCATTTTTTCTAAGTTCAAATTTGTTTTGCCTGGAAAATTTGTAAAATTTAATGTTCATTATGAAAATTGATGTTCTCTATCACTTAAACAAATCCCCCTGAAAAGTTACTGCAGATAATGTCTTATTTATTTGGCAAAAAAAAACATACCCTTCTCCTTTGTTATTTTTGTCCAAATCACAACAATAAAAACTCATATCCAATAGAATGAAAAATGAGGCAATAATTGAGGCAATAATCCAAAATATTATATATCCCAATTTTATTATTACCCTGATTTAGGAGATTTTCACACCAACTATTGACCTGAGCCAGGCCAGTTTAACAGGTGAAGTGATAACCACTACATCTTATCTCTTTGTTTCTATCCCCGGGGTAAATATATCCATATTTTATGCCAATTATTGAAGTCAATTTGCATAATTTTACATATGTGTATGTAAACAAGTTATTGATTGAATAGATAAATAAAGGGAGTGATTAACTGTTTTATGGCTTGCTCTGAGATGATAATTTTACACTTCATTTACCACTTAAAAACAAGTGTAGCAGTCAATAAAGTAAGATAAGAAAAAGACTGAAAAAAATATACCTTTTTACGATTTACCTTAAAAAAAATGGGAAGGGGGTACATCATAGTTTAAATTTTGAATTATTAATGTGAAATTAATTTAATTGTTAATTTTTTTTAATTTAATTTTAATTTCATTTTATTTTTCAAATAATTACTATAATCGAGGACAACTTGTAACAATATATTAGTTCCTACCTGAAAAAGTATCCCATGGATAGAATTTAAGTAGGTTTTTTATCCTACTGGATAACATTTTTCACGATATTTTTTCCTCTTCACGAAATATTTTCCTCCAAAAGGATAATATTTTATGAATAGGATAAAATTTCGTAGCAAACATATTATCCTATAAGACAAAAAATACACTTAAATTTTATCCATAGGATACCTGTATGGACGAGACAAAAACTTGCAGTAAGTTTTTTCAAAGAAAAATGCCTCATGTTCAGGATGTGTAATTACAACAAATTTATATATAATTCATTTTTGTAAAATATTTCATACAATGAATTGGCAAATTAAAGGAAAAAAAAAATAGAAAATACGAAAACCAAATGTAGCAGTTCATGTTTTATTTATTAAATAAAAAAACTTCAGCATAATGAATTGAAAATCAGATGTAATTTTTCTTTCAAAAAATAACCTTTTGAAAAGTAAAATTTAAAAGGGAGATAATAAGATATACACCTTAAGGAAACCATCTTTGGGATTATATTTTTTTATATGGATATAATTCTTATGAAATTTTATCCCTTGAGAATAAATTTTTGTAAAATAGTATCCTCTAGAACATTTTCTGATGGGATAATCTTAAGGATGGTCACTCCTCAGGTTTTTGAAACTGTCTCTGACTTTCGGAATTCTCTTGTTTTATACATTATTATGCATTAGAAAATTTTGCACTGACCCCTAATTTTCTTTTCAAAATATGATAGTATACATCTTCAATAGACTTTTGACAAAATTTGATGAAATTCTTGATATGCCTACATCGAATTTCAAAGGTTGATTACCTTAATGCAAAGTGAATGAAAAGTCTAGAGAAGTTCGGTTTCCCGCCAACATTTCAGGCGTTTGAATCTCAAAACCTACCACACGGACCTATCAATATCTTTGGCTTAAAATGATGTATGATCCATATTCTAATAATAAAAATAATAATTTTAAATCCTTGATATAATGAACTTGAGGAGTGACCATCCTGAAAAGTTAAATTAAAATATTTTACCTTCAGTTAATTTGTAAAATAATTTGTTTTCAACAACCATAAAACTTTCACATATTTTCCTCAGGGCTTTTTTTTTTAAATTCAAGCTATCTGGGTATTTTTTGGTATTTAGGTACTTGGTCAACCTGTTATACACTGTTCCGTTTATTTTTTTTCGTATTATTATGTTTGGAAATGATTCTTATCATATAGCATCATGAAAATTAAAATCATAACTGTGTTCATATAAACATTTAAAGGAACAAGATTTAATAGGGATAATATCTTCACACGAAATTTTATCCTAGAGGATATAATTGATATAGATAGGTGAAGATTTTTTATCCTATGGGATACTTTTTCAGGTATATTTTATCCTGCAGGATATTTTTTTTTCAAATGATATTTTATCCTAACATAGGATAAAAAATATGTAAGATGGATATTATTTCTACAGAAATAATTCCCATAAACTACTGAAATAATTTCCTACAGGATACTTTTTTGGTACAATTCTATCCCGTAGGACATAATTTATTGGGGATATTATTTATGATTACAAACTGTTGTATATTTGCCTTGCCTTTGAAGTTTTTTTCTCTCTTGTAATTGCAAATATTTCATGCTGAGAATATCATAAGCATTTGCTAACAGTTTCCTTAAAGATTTTGTAAAGAAATATTGGTTATCTTAACATTTTTTCATCAAATTCAAGGACCATTTCAGCTGACCGTTTGATAAAGCAGTAGATTGGCATTAAATGGCTTGAGATCAACTGCATAAGGCTGTAGTTGAAGTCTAAGGGAGACAACCCCATACAATTTCCTTCTTTATCAGAACAGGTGATCTATAAAATCAGGTATAAAATTTATTATGTCAGCAAATAAAGGCAGATGGTCAACAGCTCCTTAACATCTACTTATCTTTAATAACTTCCTGCTTAAATCTTTATTTTGTATAAAGTTAGAAAACAGTAGTGATTTATTGGTTTTATAATGGATACTGACAGATTAAATTAATGGGGTACATTTTTTTGTGATGTGAAAAAAGGCAAATTAGAAAAAATATCTTATGATGAACATAAAGATTGAACCTTTCATCCTTTCTTCCCTCCCCATAAAACAGTAAGTAAATAAAAGAATAATTCTAATATGGGAACAATGGAAACCATGACGACCAGCCATATGAAAAATCTCCAATAACATTATGACCAACGTCATAAATGCCTTTACGCAGAAACAGATGACCTCATAATATGTTTTGTGCACAAAAACGTCAGTAAATCTTATGTAATGGTTGTCCTTACCTTGTACACTATAGGTCCGCGCAGATCATTAAATGCCATATTAGAATCGAAATAATTCATGTTCGCCAGTGGTTTGTAGTCGATTTACATATGGGTGTCCATTATTTTCGTTTATTTTACCCCTCGCTCCGCTATGCTACACTCTGGGTAAAATATTAACGAAAATAATGGCCACCCATATGTAAATCTCCAACAAACCACCGGCGCCCATGAATTATTTCTTAAGTATATAAACATAGGTAATCAACAATTACAAAGTTCGCCTCGTTATGGAACCCAATTTGGCCAGGGTGCTCATTTACCATCCCTAATGCATGTATACAAAGGCTAGATGATCTCACCATGTACAGTAACCGAGACCTGAATTCGGACATAAACTTGAATGTAAGTCAATCATGTGGAAAATATAGGTAAAAGTGATCTAATTTTGCTTGGATGCTGACCTACCACCAAAGATGCATGCACATGCAAGGTTAGATGATCATACAATGTACAGTTACTTAGATCAGAAGTAAACTTAAATGCAAGTCACTCATGCGGAAAATATAGGTCAAAGTGACATTATTTTGCCTGGATGCTGACCTACCATCAAAGATGCATGCACATGCAAGGTTACAGATTTCATAAATTGTTAAATACATTTAAAAAGTTTTATCGAAGATATGAACATTTGATATCTAAATATAATGTCACCCGCAAACAGCTTAATAAGGGCATTTTCCATCCTCGATTTTAAGGAAATGTTGTTAAAAAAATGCCAGAAACTGATTAAAAATCCAGAAAAACTGGGACGTAACTTACATTCTTTACGCAATAGGGGATATCTACAGGATATTCTGCATGTATCCGTTAAATTAGCTTTGGGATCCAGTGACCTGGAGATTTTACACACATACTGGCCTCTCACTGATACTGCCGATGTCTACTGAAATACATGATGATTCTTTACCAAACCCATTGGAAGTTTTGAATTTGATTTCTCTTGTGTAGTGCAATAGTGTTTTACCAGCAGACTAGGCTCCTTGAGCTAGCCGGCTGTTTAGCAGCGAGCACTCCTTGACCCAACTTTCAAAATTACGTATTGTTCCCCCATTTTTCTTTTCAAGATTGTGGTCATGGAGTTAGTAGTCTACCTGTATGGGTTTTATTCCTATGTTTATTATACTATAAGGAAACGGGACAGAGAAAGGGGTAACGATATCTATTTTATATTTATGCCGAATTTGCGTGATTAATTACTGTTACTTTCTCCGTTTCCCCACGATTAAAACAACCGAAAGTTGAAGACCCATTATAGAACTAAATAATAATGACGGTAGCGGACATGCATAAATTCTGGTTTTTGTTGATTCAATTAAGCGCCCCCCTTTTTGAATTTTCTAAGCACCTTGGGCGCTTATTAGGTCAAATACGGCAGTCTGCTCCAAAACTTTTTTTCATAACTAGTCCTTCGGGCTAGTTGAGGTAGCAAATTTACTAGTCTGAATCCCATTTTACTAGTCCAAGAAAAAAAGAAAAGTTTTACTGTGAGGCCAAAAAGAAAAATATGTGTGTTTACTGTAGTCTGCTGAAAAAAAATTAGGGTCGGTAGGTCGGGAATCTTTTTTTTTTTTTTTTTTTTCAGGCATCGTCAACGAAATCCGGAAAAATTTCAGGTCATTCCCAAGTCCGTTCCGAAATTAATCCTACAACCGGAAGTACTGCCATTTGCATTGTGTTTTGGAAGAAACTTGGCGCATATTTCTTGATTTTTGTCTATTTGAATGTCTTTTGAACCAAATAAAAAGTTTAAATGTCTATTTTATTAACTTTTCGTACCAGCGGAAGCATGTTACCAGATAAACTTATCAATTTAAAGAGGTCTGGATCAAAATAGGGTCGGTTGATAACAACGTTGAACTTTTTTTTTATGAGAATCAATAAAAAGTTCTAGGGTCGGCATCTAAAAAATAGGGTCGGTCGGACTACCGTAAACACACATATTTTTTTTTTGGCCTGATGAAAGGCAGTGCAAATTTAACATGTTGTTTAGAAAATGCAATATAAAATTTCACAACAAAAGATCCTTGCTAGTCCTGTTGGACTAGTGGTTGAAAATATTTACTAGTCCGAATTCAAATTCACTAGTCTCGGGCATCGGACTAGTGCCTAACGGAGGAGACTGATACGGTAATTTGAAAAGAATAGATTCATTTTTTTTTTCTTTGAATTATCAATAACATTTTTTGAGTAGGTAGGTTTTTTATGAGTAGGTCGATAAATAGCAAACAAACATTTTTTTAAGGTTGGCCTAATTTCACGAAACCCACAACAGGCATTCAGAAGTTCTTGTTATGTGCCTTCAGAATTAGAATAATTAAACCAGCCAAACAGCCACATTGTTTATGTTGGAGTTTATTCTATGATTATGTTGGTTTGTTTTGCAATTGCTAAAACCCAAATTAAATATAATTTGAACAAATTTAAACATATAACCCCTTCCACCACCACTTAAGACTGAGAGATTGTACATGTATACCACAATGACTATAGCTAAAAGCATCAAAATTAAGCATAACTCACAATCATGACATGAAATAAGCATACATATTTAAGAAATTGATTAGTTGACATCATAAACTGACACCTTCATGAGGTTGCCTGGATCTATTGTTCATTAATACCAGATTACAGAGATATTGGTCATCATTAAACCATTGGTCATCAGCCGATGATTCATTGAGGTCAATATCCAGGTCATCTTCTGTTTATACACATCTTCATCTATAGATTAATTGGTTACTAACTAATGTTATACAGAGATGAACCTACCCAAGGGACCTGAGGCCAAAGGCTCCTACAATTTTGCCTGAACTGCTAAAATTTAAGAACCAGTGGCCAAACTGGCCAACAGAATTTCTGCCAATGCCATTTGACACATAACACTGAGCTAGTATAATAAATAGCTGGGCTACTTACTGCTATTCAGGGCCCAGCTGACCATATAGACTCAGACATAAGGGTACATCCCTGTTATACTAGTATTTTGAGAATCTGTTGATATACTATCAAAAGTTTAAAGCCACTGAAACTATTTAATGGAGACAATTTTTTTGAAAACACAAGCCGAAAATCTGACATGTACCCCACAAAAAACAAGATAAGTATAGCATGGACTTATTTTAATAAGTCTATGGGTATTGAAATGGATGATAATTTAAGACCAGTATGGACTTACAAGGAAGTCATGAAAGCAATCTAAAGACTTACTGATTAATAAGGGTCACTGTATGAAATCTATATCATATCATATTTGATTGACAATTTGTGTAATGTGTAAATAAAACTGTAAATATTCACAGACTGACAGTCTGTAAACCCCCTGTTGTTTTTGGAGGCTTATAATTATTTTCTCAAGTTTATAAAAGTGCATGCCATTGTGTTACAGTGTAAATACAGTTCTATAAAAACCAAATAATTTCATGTGAAATGAACAATAAATATATTCCTGAAATTTTGGACATGTCCCAATAAATACTGGTACATGAATGCTTTTAAACCTGCAAAAATCTGTGTAAACTGTCATATTTTTTCAGTTTCACACTGTGTTGAATACTGTGAAAGGGGTTATTTTCATGTGGTTTTCATTTCACGATTTTGATTCCTTATCCTACATGTATTGTTTTATTTTCACGATTCTCACAATCAATATACATGTATATTACATATGGTATAAGTTCCTATTAATCTCATTGGCTAATACGCTCACGTGATTTTAAGAATATTCAGTATATTTTAGCGTTGTTTCTATTTTTAGGTATATTGACGCCGTGTTTCTATTTTTAAGTATATTGACGCTATGTTTCTATTTTTAGTTTTATTGACGCTACATGTCTGGATGGACTTTCAGACTATAGTTTTTCACTAAGAAAAGTCTTATAAAAATATATTTTAATAAATATTGGAAAACGCTTTACACATTAATAGGAGTTTCCGCCGGGGAAATAAAACGGAATATTAAAATGTTTTTACAGAGAAACCATTGGAATCAATGAAAAATATATTTGACATTTTTTTATTGCACACCTTATGCAAAAACGCCGAGTAATAAACAGGCTTACTTGTTTGTTTTTTTATTTTCAAATATAAGAGAAATGTCGGTATTTATTTATCCTATGAGCACTCATGTTACCCATTCTACTTGATGGCAGATCCACACTGCCTTCAAATAAAGGTTCTATTTCTAATCAAATTTCGATGTATTGACAAAATTTTCCTTCACAAAAATGTAATGAGATACCATAAAACTACATATGTAATATAACAATGATGGACTTTTTACTCTGTCAATATGTTAGATATGGACCTGTTAGGAATATATTGACCTCGGACTTCGTCCTCGGTCAATATATGCCAAACAGGTCCATATATAACATATTGACTTCGTAAAAAGTCCATAATTGATAAATATTTACATGAGGGGAAATTTTCGCCAATATTTTTTTATTTAAATATTGCCACTTCAGCAAAAATTATCCCTTTTACAGTATTACAGGTTCCACTATAAAACTGAAACTTCCATTTCTTTTATAATTCATAGTTTTATCCATATCACAGGGTTTTAAGGATACTTGCATTTTAACATCAAAAGTTTTAAAAAAAATCATAAACTTAAAGTTCAAATTAAGACCATTCATGAACCTTTTCCTTTTAATATTGAGGACCTGTACCAATACACAAAATCAGAGTCCCCTTTAACATGATGGTAAAAGACAAATTCCCAAACAGCCAAACAGTCCTTCTATTGTTTAATAGCAAGTATCATAAATTGTACTATTGTGACTTTGCAAGAACTTATCACTCATCAGCAAGCCGAAGTCTTAACTTTGTCATGTTTTTTACTAAATCATTTTGAATTTGGATGCAAAAGCTTTTTCCGGATGTACAGTGTACGTTCACAAAGTGCTTGTTCAACAACAACTATCTGATTCACAGCTACAGTGACATGCCCAAAAAATTGCAATTTTACTGTGCATTTCTTGTTAAGATGGCCTCTGTTGAAAATGTAAATGTGGTTGCTTATTTTCATGGCTCCTTCACTTTTTTGAAGTTGGACATGTTCACATGTTCACGGGTATCAATTTCTGTGGTTGTTCGGAAAATATTAGTACCTTCTAATTGTTGCCGAGATATTCATGGCTACTTACTAGTATTTTTGTGATCTTTTGTCAACTGCAAAAATCGCAAAATTACCAATTGACCCTATCAGCGTTTCTGGATAAGGGGGAGATAACTCCAACATACTTGTATAGGCTCTATTTGTTATAATGTAACAAATCGGTTATATGTTGATAAAAATGAATAAATGAATTAAGAAATAAAACAAATTGCCTATGAATCTTTTTAACTGTTGTCGATAATCAATTAACAGACATGTTTTACCTGACTGAATAAACATCCTGTGCTATACAGGTGTGTTAATTAGAACTGTACAGAAGATTGCCCTTGGGTGATTTCTTTCTAGTATTGATCCAATTATACCTCTCTAAACATGTGTATTATAATTTTTCTACAAATATTAAATAATTTTTAATCAAAATTAAGATTGAAAAATAAAAATTAAAAATACTGAGCAATTAAGAACATGTTATTTTAACCGAAAAAAAATGAAAAATAGAAAAAATAATAAATGAAGAAATCAAAGTTTTTCAGAAAATTATTAATTTTAAAACCAGTAGTTTTATTCTTTTTTAATCACTTGTATGACAAAGATTGAAATATATCTAGTTTGTCATTATTAAAGTTTAAAATAACAAACAGTATTCATCATCTTCACAAAATACTTGTATTCTCCTCTTTGAAAAAGAACCCCTTTTTCATGAAAGGATTAATGTTTTTTTTCCATGCAATTTTATATGATGTAATAGATTCTGAAAGAAATTTAGCTATGTTTCAAACTTGATGTAACAATGTGAAAAAGAAAAATTAAATTCAAAACAAAAAAATGAAAACAATAACAAATTGAAACCTAGACCAACATTTCATTTTTAAAGGTTTCAAGTTTTTGTCAATGGATGATTTTTTACAAGATATTAAAATATTTCTATTTACTTATATGGTATTATTATTTGTTTTTGTTTCTGTTTATTTCCAACTTTTTATTGTTTTATATTATTTTTAATATGACTTTTAAATAAACAGAACAGAAATTAAAAAAAACAAACATGTGTGGCCCTTTTGTGCTTTTGTGTATTGTGTATTTTGTGTATTGTGTATTGCTTGAATGTCATTTGTGCACTTGTCATGAAAACTTGTATGAACCATTAAAAAATTATTAGGTTTACAAAGATACCTTTGACCTGAATATAATATTATTTTAAAAATATATATTAAAATATTACTATTTCCTTATGTATTATTATTATTATTGGCCTTTGATTGTTTTCTGCTTTTTTTTATCGTTTTTTTTGGTTTATTTTTTTCTTATATAGTTTTTTTTTAATTTATATATCAATATTTAATATGACTAAATGAATCAAAAAAAAAAAACGCGTTTGGTCCCTTTCCACCTGATGCTTTGTAAATATTATGTGTATTGCTTGCATGACATTTGTGCATTTAACGCTCAAGACTTGTATGAAGCAATGTAAAAATTTATTAGGTTTTAAGGGTATCTGTGATCTGAACATCTAAAGTAATCTTTTTACTCTTTAATGCAGCAACATTGTATTTTTCCTCTAGACCGGTGACTTCAAAAGATGTTTGTCCAGGTGAATTTTATTAAGGTTATCAGAATGTCAGCAGGTGGTATACAGGTCACTTAGCACAACAAACATAATTTATAATTAATTATACAAAACACACCCCACTAAACAATATTCCCATCTGAAGCTTACTACAAACGTTGTTAATGAATTTCAGGGTCTAATCATATTACAGGTAAACAAATGACAGGTGTCTCATTACAGGTAAATCAAGCTAATCACCGTGTTGTTTTGATAGTATACACATCAATAATCATCAAGATAGAAAATATTGTTGAACAATTAAACTAGGAGCTTGCAAATGAATATTAAAGTGTGCAGATTTATCATTAATCACCATGGTAGAAACACCCTGTTACAAGTATGTTGGAGTTATCGAACCTGATATTCCACTAGAGGCGCGAAACGCTGATATCGTCAATTGTACAATCATACATGTAAAGAAAACAAGCTTGATATGCAGTTTCCAAAAGTTTGATAAATTGGAGTTTTCTGTGTATCATGTGTGTTTTTGTCACATGTACATTCTCTTCATATCCTTTCAAATTTTTCTATTGATATGCAGTTTCCAAACGTAGTTTCAATTTCACTTGTTGCAATACTTTTAGGCACATCACTGTAGATGCAAAATTGGTTTCTAACGCAGGATCTATCATGCCAATATACAAATCAATATGATCTTGTTAAAAATGACAAGATAACAAGAGGGTGACTCATACTCAGTCTCAGAGCAATTAGCAAGTCTTCACTTCATATATTCAAAACTCTGAAAAAATATAATTAATTTTCAAAATCTTACAAATACAAAATGTGCAGAATCTGTGTTTTTTTTCTGAATTATAACCCCCAAAAATCAGTTTTGTACAGTATATTTATATAAATTTAGAAGACGTTAGATCTGATCAGTTTCGGTGGCTGAATCTAAGTTCTCATTCTGCTTTATCGCTTTTTTACCTCATAAGATTTACCTTCTATTCAATACATTGCCGCTTTATCGCTTTTTTACCTCATAAGATTTACCTTCTATTCAATACATTGCCGCATTTAAACTTATTCTAACTCCAACTCATGAACTAGTCTTATACACGTAATTAAATCCCAGACAAAACAGCATACTCTCTGTAACTCCATGTGCAAGCTTTTCTGTCAAAGGAGGTCAAAAACGTATACTAATGAATATGCATAGCTAATGTCCGTTGGTGAGTTGGTGTCGTTTTCAGGGTCAGTTGAGTGCATATGTCACAGAAATGGTTAATTTTCAGAAATACCAGTATAATACATTTTTTTATTCATATCACTAATATTTGATGCATTGGCAAGCTGTATTTAAAGATTATTCCCCGAGTTGTACATCAAACATGACAACCAACATGGATTTAGAGCCAAACGATCTTGTGAAACCCAGCTACTTATGACGACTGATGACATAGCCAAATACCTAAACCAAGGAAAACAAGTTGATATGGGAATTTTAGACTTCGCCAAAGCATTTGATAATGTTCCACACTCAAGACTATCAAACAAGCTTAATTATTATGGATATAGCCTCCTGTATTAGCTTTGTAAATAGAGTCATGCTATAATACCAATATAACACTCTTAGCACATGCGCAAAAAATGCATAGTTTCTGTTGCATATTTTGAATCTATTTTTCATTTTAACTGTCAAAATCTACCATCCACTGACAAATTTTAAATTAAATTTGTTTCCGAAATTCATTAAGGAATTTTTCTACTTGAAAGGGCAATGTTCGGGACAAACTTTAATATCCCTACTTGTGACGTCACAAATAAAATCGTAATGTCCGGTTTGTAAGGAGCGTTGGTTGGAAAGTTTGAATGGAAATTAAGAGGACTTGAGGCATTTTCTATAGTTAAAATAGCAATCAAATCAAACAAAAGTAAGTTTTATTGTATTTGTGGAAAGTTTTTTTGTCAGCGAGTTTATTTATCAAAATCAAAATGTTACGGAACCGTTAGATAGTCGCTGCTCGCTTCGGATATAAAATGGGTGAAATTTCCATATTAGAATCGAAATAAATCATACCCGCCAAAAACTATATTGTCATTATAACATGGGCTTTCGTTGTTTTTGCATATTTTACCCCTCGCTAAGGCTCGGGATAAAATATTTGCAAAAACAACTCAAGCCCATGTTATAATGACAATATAGTATGGCGGCCATGTTTTATTTCTTAAATACAAGGCACAACTCAGAGGTGGATTAACAACTTCCGATGCAACAGACAACAACAAGTGGTAGTAGACAATGCAACATCCAGAACAACACCTGTAACATCTGGTGTTCCGCAAGGCACCGTACTTGGACCTACATTATTTTTAATCTTCATCAACGGCATCGCAGATGAAATTAACTCCACAATAAGACTGTTTGCAGATGACTGTGTAATATACCGTCCAATATTATGATCAGAAGACCACAAAGAGCTACAAAATGACTTGGACACATTAGTCAACTGGAGTAAGACCTGGCAAATGGAATTTAACATTAAGAAATGTGCCATAATGAAGTTTACAACATCTACTGCAAAGAAACAGTACAACTACACCATGAAATGAGAGGCTCTAGAGGTAGTACATCATCACCCATACCTAGGAGTAGAACTTAGCGACACCTTAAAATACAACCTACACATTGACACCATCTGCAAGAAAGCATCCAGTACTCTTGGCTTCATCAAACGGAACCTACGACACTGTCCACCAAAAGTAAAGGAAAGAGCATATCAATCTCTAGTTAGACCCAAGGTTGAATATGCATCACCGATTTGGAATCCACAACAGAAAACCCAAATCAAACAAATAGAGCAAATACAACGAAATGCTGCAAGATTTGTAAACAACAAGCCATTCAATCCAGAACACCCTGAAAGCGTAACATCAATGATCAAAGACTTGAAATGGAACACCTTAGAACATAGAAGAGCCAATGCAGATGTCATACTTATGTACAAAGTTGTTTACCAACTGGTTGCTATACCAAGTATATACCGTCCTCCACTAGCTTCACTTCGCTCAACAAGAAACAGTCACTCACTTAAATTCTTACCGTACCACTGTAGAATCAATGCCTACCAACACTCTTTCTTCCCACGGACAATCATTTTTTGGAAGTCAATACCTGAACCCATTGTACTGCTGCCATCACTGGAGGATTTCAAAGCCGCCATTCAGAACCAACAACAGTGGGCACCTTTATTCAACAACTAAATATTTCCAAACTGTACAGTGTATATACATGTTAAATTTTAACTGCGTTTTCTTTATTTTGGAATTTTACGCCATTTCACTACTTACATGTACATAGTAATTCCTCAGTAGTAGATGTCCAGCAGTGGATTTTGCTGAGTAAAGAAGTTGAAGTTGAAGTCAAACAAGACACTCTCAAGAGCCTGTGTCGGATCAATTAACTTTTATCCAAGGATTGTCAACAATCCTTGTGTTCAAGGATTGTTAACAATCCTTGGATAAAAATTTTATCCAAGGATTGCTGGAATTTTCAAAATTATGTCGTTGTCAGTGATTGAAGATGTATTTGATAATTGTCAATTTTACCTTTGAAAAAGTAATTTTGTGAGATAAATGATTTTTTAAATATATTGATAAATTTTGATCATATTGATAACAGATATGGCTTCCATTGTTTGTGATTTTTAGAGATAATGACAGCTTGGGTCTTGTTAAGAAATTAATTACATTGTGTATAGTGACAGTTTATAATTATGATTGCAATTCATGTTGATTAAGGTCAACAATATAATTATACTCAGGGACTGCTGAAGCAGCTAATATTTAATCTGCAGTTCCAAAATATTTAGCACAATTTCCTAGCTAGTATCACTTTAATAACAAAACCTAGAATTAAAAATACATGAATGTAAACAAATTTTATTGGGTGAAAGAAGGTCTTTGTAATACTTTAATCAGCACTGCTACTAGTTACAGCCTACACATTATAACAATACATGTTCCAATACAAAACATGGCGCCCTAGTGGGCAAGGACAAAATATGAAATCGTGTTATATCAGGTGCTATACCTTTGTACCTGGATGACAGAATGTAGTTGGACAAATATGGCATGAAAATTGAAGATGCATTCAACAACATATGCCAGCAAACGGCAGAAAATGGCCCAGTCTAAATCGGTACAGCAGCAATGTGCAACAGCATTTAAAGGGGGGCTACTACACTAATTCAAAAAGAATCATTCTTGTTGTTTTCAGTTCTTAAATTAACTTACTAGTATGTAATAAGACACTCAGTCCTGTTGCAAGCTTCAGGTATTAATTATCAAAGTTCAAAGAATACCTATAAAAGCAAATCCCAAGCTTAGACTAATTCTAAATTTCCCTATTATCTATCAAAATTTCTCAAAATAATTGAAATAACTTTGAAAAAAAAGTTCTAAGTATTTTAATAAAATCAATTTTTAACATTTTATAAATATAAAATCGTTAGATTATAATATTATTTATAGATATATATAGAACAATATTTGGACAATCCTTGGATAGAATCCTTGGATAAAATTTTTATCCAAGGATTGTTGACAATCCCTGTGTTCAAGGATTGTTGGCATACAAGTTTGTCATGTGCTATTTGTTCCTTCATAATATTTGTCCCAAAAGAAAAAAGTATTATAGAATAATTGTTCCAACGGAGCATATATTATAAAATTTGTTCCTAACGGAATAAACGTTATATAACAATTGTTCCGAAAGGAAGATATATTATGCCAATGATTATTATATTTGTTCCAAAGGAACTTCTGTTTTAAGGAACAAATATACGTTGACAAGTTGTCGCTCATCGATCTAAAAGGTGAAAGTATGTTGCCACTAGCTTCCAAGTTGGATGATGTATGAACATAATCAATGCATCTTATTTTTAAAATGGACCAACCACATCTTTTGTGACCACACATAGATGTATTGGTGTCGTAAAAAGATTTCTGACCAACCGTCAAACCAGACATTTATTACAGAGATTAGCAACTCGATCACAAGATTTATCGTGGCCACTAAAGAAAAACGCTCAGTTTTAAAACTGCATAACTCAAAAGTGAATAAAGATATCGAAATCAAATTTTCAATGAACGAAATGACAAGGTATCGTCTTTTACAAGATATTTTTTTTAAATTCTACTTTGTATATGACAAAAGTAGTATAAAAACCCAAAATAACACAACTTCTAAAATTCAACCGATAAATTGAATTCCATATAATCTTTAACTCTTCATAAAATGATTTGGAAAAAATAGTTCTGATTAGCGTTATCAAGGACGTATCTTGGCGTTATGGGAATCATTTTTGTGTCTGATGAGCTAATTTTTATTTTTCTACGATAAGAATTGTGGTACAAGTGGTACAAGTGTATTGCAAAAAATGTAGCAATTTGTGGCCGCTTGTTGCTCTACATGTCATAACTGATTAGTTAACAAGTTTCTAATCTCTGTGTTTGAATGTCTCTGATCAAACCTTTTTAACAAGGCAGTGGCAATTCAACTGGACCTGTTTATATAGGCGATTTACCTGGTATCAAGAAAAGGAATACCTATATATATGGCTATGAATGAGTGATAATAACAAAATTACTGAACAGAGTAAATATTTTACGAAAGGATATGGAGTAAATGAACATGAGACCATAACACATATGTTAACTCCAACTGCAATAATTTTAATGAGCTGTATGGCCATTTCGGAAATTCATTCCTCGTCAGCAGCACTAGAACCCAAACAAAGGCAATCCATAATTTCAAAAAGTGTTTAAAATGCATAAAACCAAACGAAATCCGAATAATCAGTAATATTAAATATAGTTAAGGACAAAACTACGATGGAGGGAGTTAATCCTTAGGTTTTAGAATTTACATAAATTTAGATAATAGTAATTGGACAAAGTGTACACACGAGATATTTTTAGAGTAAGTCTTTGATACAAAAAGACAATTCAGGTGGAAGCATTTAAAATTACACTTGTAGTTCAAAATAAATGCATAATTTAAATATTTTAATTTTGCGTTGATTCGATAAATTTTGGATTTTAAAATGTAACTTTTTTGTGATTATTGTTGATATTAGAAATATTCCTTTACATTGTATTTATACGACGTGTGTTCGAATATATATCAACACGTAATTAATATCCAGGTAATTTATCAGCTCCGATCGAATAGCCTGTGGGCTATTAAACAAAGAGAGTAAATTTAATACAGTCAGAATTTTTTCCTTGTCTTACGGGTGTGAGACAGGGATAAAATTTATAACCCTTTCTCTTCTCTATATTTCTGAACGATTTAGAAATTTTTTCAATGAATCTAATGCTAGCTCACTTGGACTAATAGAAGAAAAATTCTAAACTGAGCTAGACATGATTATGAAATTGTTCGTTATATTGTATGCCGATAATACAATTGTATTAGCCGACTCACAAGAAAATATGCAAAATGCTCTCAATATTTTCCAGTCTTGTTGTGAAATTTGGAAGCTTGAAATTAATGTAACAAAAACTAAAGTTATGGTATTTAGTAAACGTAAAATTCGACAAAATTTTGAATGTTGAATTTAAAACTGCATGGACAAAAACTAGAGGTGGTTGATTTGTACTCCTATCTTGGACTTATTTTTGGATGTAATGGTAGTTTTTCCGAAGCGAAGAAAAAACTTGTGAACCAAGCTCAAAAATCTTTATTTGTTGTTTATAAAAGCATCAGAAACCAATCAATTCCAATAGATTTACAACTTAAACCTTTTGATTCTATGATTGAGCCCTTTTTTACGTTATGGATGCGAGTTCTGGGGTTTTGAAAACATGAAAAAAAAATTGAACAAGTTCATTTAGGTTTTTGTAAGCGTATTTCAAAAGCTAGATCTACTACACCTAACTATATGATATATGGTGAATTAGGAAGATATCCACTTGAAATAACAATTAAATTAAGAATGCTAACTTTCTGGAGAAAACTTATAGAGAGGAATAAACTAAGTAGTCATTTATATAAATTACTTTTTAAACTAAAACAAAATGGCATCAACTCTTTCAAATGGTTAAATTGAATCTGGAATGGGTTAAGTTTTTATCTCACAAGATAATTCTGATTATAACCTTGTGGTAAAACAAATTCTTAAAGACCAATTTTTACAGAAATATGGCATAATGATATTAAGATTTCTTCTAGAGGACAGTTATGCAACCTTTAAGCAAAATATTGAATTAGAAAAATATTTATCAAAATTATCAGAAAGTAACCGTATTTGGATTACAAAACTCAGGCTGTCAAACAGGTCGTTGGCAGAACATTCCAGTTAGTGAAAGAGTATGTCAAAAATGTTATGAAAATATTTGGCGACGAATTTCATTATTTGTTTATTTGTAAGTCCCTCGATATAGTTACCTTAGATCTCGTTTCATATCTAATTATTACACAAATAGTCCTACAAAACAAAAACTTACAGGTTTATTTTCTTTTTGTAACATAACACTATATAATAAATTGTCCTTATATGTAAGAAAACTTGCTGTTTTATTGTAACATGGTAAATTAATTTATACATAGAACACATGTATTCATTACAATGTAATTTGGTACAATTTGTTATTTTTGTAAATTATAAAGTATTTGTTCTGTTCATTCCGTCTAATATAATGTATTGATGTTACACATGTAAGTGTCTGAGCGTTATAATAATAAAATCTTGAAATCTTAATCTTGAAATCTTGAAATCTTATCTTAAGAGAAAATGGCAACATTATCATCGATCAGAAAGAAATATGCAATGTTATTAATGACCCTTTTTAGAAACATAGTTCGAGATATAGGCAAAAACTCGACGGTAGCTGTTGTCATGTGAGGAGTCAGGGGAAAAATAAACACGCTCGGCCGAAAAGCTGGTTTAAGCCTATATCAGAAGAAAGCAAATATATAAACTCAGTGTAAAGGTAGCAGCAGGTATAGATGAAATATCACCAAAATTGTAAAACAATTTGCAAAGCCTGTAATAAAGACACCTATTACGAATATTAATTATTAGTCTTTTGAGACCCCTGTCTTTCCAGATAGCATAATACACCAGCAAACGAATACCGAGGAAAGTGGGGGTTCTAAAATCATAAATCCAAAATCACGGCGATCCACATCCAACACGAATTGAGAAAGCACGACTTGAAGGACAAAACATATAAGCAAAAAATGAACAAGAACGCCACATAACTAAAGCACTAGCATTGTGAACACCTACAAAAACTGATGTATCATCAGGTTATCCGGAAGGGTAAGCCCGATCTGCACCATGCGTGGCATCCGGCACACGGCCAGTGAAAAGTCCGGTTGTCACAGTCGGTGTTAGTCAGTCCTGTAATAAACTCTGGATCTACCCAAAGATATCTATTCTCATTTGTGAAAAAGAAACATTGTAACTGTCAAATCGTGGTGACGACCGTAAAACCTCTGTAGTGACAATTGCAACAGTGACCGAACATACCCTTGATGTATAAGTTTTTGAGACAGTAATTTCGCTTTGTTGACAAAATCACCGTACAAACTATAGGCACGGCAATAGCGATAGAGTTGTGAAATGTACACGCCATATGCCGGTGATTTGGGAATTTTACTCCTCAAAAGCGGAAAGTTCACTATTGGAAAGTAGAAATCATCGTACAGTATTGTTTTCAGACGTCCAGAGTTGTCAATGTAGAGGTATAGGTCCAGGTATGATGCTGATGATGGTGTATCAGTGGTCTCTTTAATTTCGAGTTCATTTGGGTATATATGATAAAGGTTATCCTTAAATTGAGGATTGTTTAATGAAAGAACACCGTCTATATAACGGAAGCTATATATAACTTGGCTAGCTTATTGTAATTTTGTTTATTTGAACTAACCCCTGCATGTATGAGCCTGGATTCATACGAATAAAGAAAGAAATCTGCTAAATATGGGGCACAATTATTCCCATAGGTATCCCTATATTGTGTGCAAGAAAACTTGTCCTCTAAATTCTACAAATATGTTATCAATCAAGAATTCCAGCATTGCGATGACACCCCCTCTGTATACGTTTTGTTTTAATCTGTGTGATGTTTAACAAAATAGGCTCCATCTTTACCTATCACTAAATATGAATATCTTCTTTCATCCTTTTTAGAACTAAAGGACTGATGTATTAAATCCCGTAGTACTGACTCCAGCTTATCACGGGGAGAGAAGTATAAAGTGTAGACAAATCAAATGTTTAGACACTGTTACGGTGGTTAAGTTGAGGATTAATATTCTAATAGTCTTTTCAGTTTTTAAGAATCCACATCTGATTTACTCCACTTGGTGAGTATACTTTATCACTATATATCTTTAGGCCATCTCTGACTGGAGTAAGTAATGACGTTATGATCTTAGAAAGTGTTTGTAGGAGCATTTATGTAATTTAAGTACCCAGTAGATACAAGGCAGGTTGTTCTCTTCTCTCAAACTGATACCAATGTTTGTGATTGTTTAGTATGCCCCCCCCCCCCCCCCCCCCCCCCC